>WSTZ01000023.1:0-38017 GCA_019632295.1 Tulasnella sp. 418 | reverse complement strand
GTTCTCTCTATAACGACGGTCAGATTCTCTTGCCATACACTTTTGCATGGAGAGCGCTTACTTTTGCTCCAATTGTTTCGCTGTTACATGCTCCTCCATATACATCACATCATCGACAATCATGATGTTAAGGTCAAAGGATTCCCTATTTTCGTACGGAAAGACGATGATTCTTCGACGGCATTAGTGTAGGAGTGATGAGACATCTGAGGTGCCTTACTTTGTAAGAATACCCCGCCAGGTGATGAAATCCGCTCTTTGGGCAAACTTCTTCACTTCTGCCCGATTTATTGCTTGAAGTAGGCCATCAAGCCTGGGACGTGTCTCGGGTCTTTTAGACCAATCTTCGTAGCTTAAGTGTTGGAAAGAGGCTATGTCAGCGGGCTAAGGCTAATTTAATATAGACTCTGAATTTACCCCCGTTGAAGAGACGCACCGTAAGGAGGCTGCTTGAAGTATTTCATTGCAGAATTGTTGAACTCAAGGACCCGAGAGCTGTCATAAGAAAAAGTAACAAGGCACCATGGCCTTTGCATGGGAAGTGGACGCGTAGGTTGTGGAGATGGCAATGCATAGAATGCTTCCTCTGATGAAGAGGAGTCTTCACCTGAAGGTCGAGATGGACTCCACATCGAGATGTTTGAGTTCTGTCAATTGGTTCAGAACCGAATTACCGCCCAAGGGACGATATATCCCACGGTTAGATGTTCAACAAGGACGACATTTTATGCTGCGATGCCCATTTTTCGCGAACCGCGTCCTCACTTCACCACAACCCAATGTTTCGTCTACTAAATTCTTCCATTAGGTCAAATATTCCTAGGTCTACTCTCAGGATAAGACAAGGGTCCTTACAACAAGCTCCTCGTTTTGCATACCATTCCTCATCTCAAAACTTTGCGACCGCGTCTAGTATTCCTGCTAAGGCAGGAAAATACAAGAAACCCAACAAGTCGGCGACTGCTCTGAAAAGGACAGCCGCCGAGTCAATCCCTATACGCTCTAATCCCAACCCAACTCGAAGTTCCATCAAACCGGTTTTCACTTTCGCAACTGCTGAAAAGTATAATCTCGATGCCTTGGAGGCGTACCTACCGCCATCTGCAGTTCGGTTCGAGGAGTCTTGGTACATACCAAAGTGGGGTTTTGAGGGTGATAACGTAGAGTTATGGGTCTTTGGCAATGGATCGACAGTATGTTGGGGAGGTGGAGAGCATGCCGTGCGAACGTTTGTAAGCAACGTTCTGGATAAGGACCCCTTCATTCAGATTGATAGATTGGAAGAAGCGGAGACTGAAGAGCTCGAGTATGTTACTGATCCAACCGAGTAAGTCAGCAGCCTTGTAATAAAGAACGACATGCTGATAATGTGTTACCAAGGGAAACACGGCTTCAGGGAGACTTGATCATTCTGGGTCAACAATCTGAATTATCACATCTGAGTATTCCTGAAACATTGAACACTCTCGAAAGCTCACTGCCAATCGACACATTGGCCGCTCGTTATGCTTTCGCTCACGCCTTAGCACGATCTACGGCCCTCTCAGCCCTGGAATCCTCATTAGACGACTATCTTTCATCCGTTTCTCGTCTTCCTGCAGCCCTCTCCGCGAATGGAGAATCCGGCTTGAAGCGCCGTGAACTGATTCAGAAGCTAGGCCAGCTACTTCGTCTGAGACAGAAGCTAAATCTTACTGGGGAGAGCTTTGACGAGACCCCGGATTTCTATTGGACCGAACCGGCTCTCGAAAGTAAGTACTCGAACTTGTGTTCTCTCGCGAGGCTTATGTGACAAATTTCTCCTAGATCTTTTCAACTCGGTCAGCAAGGCTCTGGAAATGCGGGCCAGAACCCGGTTCGTTAATGATAAGATTACCTATGCCGCCGAGGTGAGTGGGTTCGGGTATGATACCTATTGTGAAACTAACCAGAAACTTTGACAAGCTCCAATCAACTCTTCGAGAGTTGGTGACAGAGGTGAGCATTCCCTTTGAGATTGTGAACAAGGCTAATTGATCTCTATAAGTCCACCGCCCATCGCATGGAGCTGATAATCATTATTTTGATTGCAGTGGAAGTTGCAGTGGTGAGCTGATACATCTCGAATTGATAAGATGAGACGTGAAATGTAACAACTCTACAGGCATTCATCAGAGACGGGCCAGAGCTGTGGCAAGCCATTTTTGGGGATGCTACAGAGCACAGCACAGCGCATCGGAAGAAGCACTAATACCAGCGTCGATATCGATATCACGAGTATCAGTGCTTTGACTCCCCTCGCTCAAACGACATCAGCTCCCACAAAGTAACACGATGATCCATACCACCCGCTGCAAGCCATCTAGAAATCACATTATTACCCTCTTCCTTTTCTTCTTTATTGTAACGTAGGCTCGGATAATTTCCCCGCTCGGTATCGTTGCCGTTAGAGTGTGCGAACGCAAGTGCATTGCATGCACCTTTGTGATAGATTAATGTGCCTAGACCTTTCAGACTTTTTGTGGAGTAAAGGCGAATCCTAGAGTTATTTTAGCAAAATGCGCGACTAGGCAATATATGATATTCCTCACTTGCCATCCCAGCCACCGATCGCACATACCCTTCCATCACTACGGATGGCTAAGGATCCATTTCCTGGGTGTTTCGTTTGGTGAGTGCTCATACGGCTCTGGAGAGTATGTTCACCATCTCCATTGTCGTCCTTGACACGAAAACTTTAATATGAAGGCTTGGAGCTACCGCCACCCACACTTACATCAAGACTTATACGGGCCACTAAGCTGTCTGCGGACACAGTGAATGCCAAATCGCCCTTAGGAGAAACCGCCATGCACATGACTAATGACCGAGATTAGCATTAGCTAAACTGCAATCGCACTTCCTTTACCTGCATCATTATGAGGCCTGCAATTCCATAAGCCCTCCCATCCAATTCCTTCGACTGACCGTGTTTCATCCCAAGCTCTACTCCAAAAAACGACTATTCCGTTCTCATAGCCCACCAGAACACGCATGTGACAACCAGTTGCGGTGTCAATGCGCATTAGGTGAAGAGCCATTACAATTCCTAGTAGCTGAGGGTAATTGAAGATTTCAGATTATGGTAATCGCATACCTGAGCGCTTTTCCCCGCTTGAGCCAATACTTAAGTGGTCACCACCTGCTTTACCGATTGCTGCTTGTAGACGTTTGCATCCTGGCATCCGCCATATGTCAACCTAACAAGTCATCGAGTTACTCAGTCACCCCTCGGAGACTTGGTACGTACCAGAGCAGAGTCGACTAAGTTGGGTAAAGCAATCAAGCATTCAGCATTACCCCCTTCTTTGTCTTCGCCACAATCTAGAAGCGAAAACCGACAGAAATTTAGAGCGTTGACATCAAGACTTTCAACGATCACGGGTAAAGGTATATCTTGTTGGGCGGCTGACACTCCTATCGTGTAATCATTCGTACTGAGTTTCCAAAAGTGTAATTTGTTATCACGTCCATGACTGGATGCAGTAATTTAGGTCATAGAAAGTGAGGCACTGATGCAGTTGAACTCACGTTATCACGAGTGTTCGCCATTCTTCCACTCCTAAAATCCCTTTCTCATGCGCCTTCCATACTGTGAGGGGTCTTAGGGTGACGGTATCTGTGATCACCACTATGCCGTCTGCGTCGCCGGTATAAAGACGTTCATTCGGATTTCCGTTCCTTTTCTCATCCGACAGGTGTACAGCAGTAATTGATGATCCATGTGTTCTCAGAATATGGCGTGGAGAGGGTGCTTGTGGGAGCATTTGATCCCGATTTTGCGTGATAGGTGATAGGGAGGCCTCTGTCTATTGCATCAACTGTCGGCGGCGGTCAAGCCCCGGCAATCAACGGCAACTGCCAGGATGGATTACTGAACTGTGGGAATCGCTTCTACCGACATTTTCCGTACGTCACTCAAAATAAGCAGTATCTACCTCGACCATCCGCCATCCGCTGCTCTTACAACACAGGTCAACGGTTTATTCATTAAAATTAGCAAGGCATGAGTATGCTGCGCCGTTCTTTGCCATTCTTGCGAGTAGCGCACGCAGCAAGAATGAACGTTGGTGTTCGTGCATCATCTTCAACTCCAGCTTATCCTGGACACATTCCACTCAACTGGTTTGAAAATGCTTTCCTAGCTGTGGGATCTGCTGTTGTAGCGCTGAAGAGCCCACGTCGAGGAGGTGAGCATTAGGCAACTTGTTTCATTGAGGAATGCAAATACCCATTTGCCTCAGATATGATTGCTGCTCTCGGTGAAACAACGGCGGGTCCAGCCCTCCCTCGGCTGAGGGATATCATGCTTCAAAGTCCAGAGGGTCGAAGAATTCTGAAGGAGAGGCCAAGCGTCAATTCTGACACCGTTGACATGGATTGGCTGAAGACTTTACCAGACGGAACTTTCGGTCGCGCGTATATAAGCTGGTTGGAGCGTTGTGGTGTTACCCCAGATACTCGGACACCGGTGAGAATCTAAGTATTTGAATTTGATTCCTTTTCTCTAACCTTCTTTCAGGTGCATTACATTGACGACCCAGAATTGGCATACGTTATGAAACGATACAGAGAATCTCACGATTTCTATCATTGTATCTGCAATCTTCCTGTCAACGTTGAATCGGAACTTGCTGTCAAGTTCTTTGAGTTCGCCAATTTTGGTTTACCAGTTGCACTGATTTCCGCAGTCTTTGGGCCCCTGCGCTTGGATTCTGCTAAGCGCGCACGCCTTTTCTCGGAATTCGTTCCTTGGGCCATGAGATGCGGAAGAAGTGCTAAACCACTCATAAATGTTTATTGGGAGGAAAGATGGAAACAGGATGTCGTTGAATTGAAAAAGGAGCTGGGTATATGGGATCCTCCGGAGGCACACTGGTCTCCACCTCTCACTGAAGCTGCAAAGGCTCGGAAGAAAAAGCTTGCTGCTGAAAAACTCGCAGCTGAAAAGCTTGCAGCCGAGAAGATGGCCCAAGAATCATCCTTGTCTGCATCCGCGTCTCCGTCATCGAATTCATGATTTGATTTATGTAACTAGAAACAGTAACAAACCCATTTTCACCACTCCCATAATGTTCAAACTTCTTCACCAGGAGGTCCTGTTCTGATCTTGCAACATCTGAAGCTTTTGGGTATTCCACTTGAGAGTAAGACTGATCAACCACTGACGTCGATCCGCTTCTGCTTCCTCTCTTTCCACATCCCATCTTCTCTGTGCTCCGGTTATAGTCGATCGCTCTATTAAACTAGAAATGACGAGGTCACTTTCTATAGCCTTCTCCAGGAAACGCTGAATGGTCCATCTTCCTGTGTGCAGGCCAGCTACGATATGAACAATGGCGTTTTCGTGTCTCTGAAGCAGCCGTGTGATTGTAGCACAGAGACTTTGATGGGCCTCACTAATCCAGAGAATATCAGCTGCCATGATGACGTCAAACTGATGTGGCCAGGAGGTTGACATATCTCCCCATTCATGTCCTATTACGCTGACCTTGTGATCTAGCTGATTTCTTCTGGTGTTAAGGACCAATGTATCAAGGATGCATGGGTCAGGATAGTCACTTAGGACGACGGTTTTGGGTGAGCTGGTATTGGCTGCCACCAGGCCTGGCAAGCCTGCACCAGCACCCAGCTCAAGCACGTTCAGGTTTTCCATGGGAGGCAGATTTTCTGCAAGATATAAAGCTGCTCTCCATATGGAGTCGGCCTGAAGGGCCCAGTTAGATGCTTGTGGGGAAGGAATGGAGACCGTGACACCCTTTAAACTGAAGGACTGGGTTGGATCAGCGATTGAGACCGGAACTTCAGAGAAGATGGTCTGTAGAGACGTTGAGAAGGTATCATAAGGGTCGATGCTCTGGGATTCGCGTTCCTCTGTGAGCATGGCCTTCCGTGACAGTTTCAGGAACAATGTATTGCAAAATTGGTTCACTAGTCACTCGGATTTCCTTAAATGTACAACGAGGGAAAATTATAAAGTCTTTGTCTAATGGTTGCAATATGCACCTCTTAAAACCTCTTCTATAGAGATCACCGACGACGTTTCACTTCCAAGAACTCCTCTTCCTCGTCTTCATCAATGGGGAACGGTCCTCGGTAGTGGTCGCTGTCGTCCTGTGTATCCGAGCCGAAGACTTCTTGAGAGAGAGGACTTGAAACATGACGATTGAAGGAGGAGCCACTAACTCCCTCTGCGGCATGGAATGGAGTCTCAGCAACAAATTCCAGACCAGGAGTTCGATTGCCTGACACGGATGCACTGGCAGGTTGTGACGGTGATGCACCTGGTGTTATAAGTGGCTTCCACCCGGTGCCAGTGTTATGAATGGGATATCCACCTTCATCCCCAAATAGTGCATCCGGCCCATTGTAACCACCCTCGTATTCCTCCACCGAGTCATCAGAGAAATCAAAACTCGCTTGGCTGTCAGTTGAAGCGCGGCTGTAGAACTGATGGCCACTTTCCCCTTCATCGTCATAGCCATACGACTGGTAAGAAGGTCGGGAGACCCTCCCACTCTCGTCACGAGAAGTAATAGGGCTGATATCAGTAAAGCTTCTGCCACCTGTGCTACTGTCGTCGGTGAAAAACTCATGACTCGGCCGGAACCGAAGTCCATTATCGATGCTATCACCTCCTGCGGATTCCAAAGCACTGATGGACCTAGCTGTACCTGGAGGACGATGGGTATTAGAAGTGCCAGCCACGGGCGTTGGGGCTCCGGATGTTGTTGCTGCCTTTCTCTTCCCATGTTTCGACCCCAACCGGCTAAACCAACCAACAGTTCTGGTCGTCTCTTCAGAGTCGGCACTCACATGCTTGGGTACCGCTTCTGTTTTATTACGACGCAGGAGGCCTTTGGTCACATTGGAAGGGGTTGCCGGGCTCGTTTGTTTCAGACTCTGCTGAGAGGTGGCAGTCATGGAAGTCGCTCGGCGGAAGTGGCTTGGAGGAGAAAGTAGCGATGCGGAAGAACGACGAGGTCGAGGTGTGTTAGGTAGAGAGGAGGGTTCATTCTCGTCTCCCTCGGCACCAGGTGAAGTAACATGAGAGACAGGAGCGGACGAGAAGGTGGTTGGTATATGTGAACCAGAGACTGGAGAGGTTGAACGAGGGGTGTCGAAGCTGGAGGTCGGTAATGATCGCGCTTGGAATTGAGGTTGGTGCGAGAATCTGTTCCACCGACTGACTGGACTCCTAACACCACCTGGAGAAGACTCCCGACTTCCTCTAGTCTGGTGCCTTTGCTTTTGTATAGATGCGTCACTGTGTGAAGTGGAGACTTGGGAATAAGAAGACCGGTGACTCTTTTTCTTCGAAAGTGCTGCTGGTGTAGGTGTCGCAGTGCCCGCACCATCACCACCGTCATGATGATCATAACCCTCTCCATTTAGCACGTTAACGCTGCTGGTACTCTTACTGCGTAAGCGCCCGAGAATGCCCATCGCTGCACCTTTCGTTTTCTCTTTGAATTTCTGGAAGACTTGTTTGAAACGAGCGCGCTTGAAGGCTCCAGCAACATCCTCCTCCCGAACAACTACCATCTCTTCCTTCCGAGGATCTGTCTCGATTAACCAGGTCTCCGGATCATGAATACCTCTGAGCACCCAAGGCGTCCGCTGTGGCAAACATCACGGTTTGAAATTGGAATAATACCAGACAGAATGATACGCACCTTCAGATCATGTAAAGTAATACGCTTGGCAGGATCCTTTTCAAGGAGTCGTTCTAACACGGAAACCACTTCCAATCCTTCTTGCTCCACAGATGCCTTTTCGTCGACTACCGGTGCAGGAGCCTTGCCTTTCCCCTTACCCTCGCGTTTCCGAGCTTCCCTTGCGCCAAATCTACCTCCGGTCTTTTGGCCGTCCCTGCCCATGGTTTCTGGGATCGGGAAATCTTCGGTGCAGATCACCTTGTAAAGCGCGAACTCGGTAGGCGCTGTAAACGGAGTCTGACCAAATAGGAGACAGTAGAGGGTAATACCTAGAGCCCACACGTCTATAGCGGCAGGGATAGGAGGACCTGGAGAAATAGGGAGTGTACTGGTGATGGAAGGAGAGGATTTGGCGAGGGGACGAGATGCTGATGGAGGTGCTAGTGATGTGTGTTGAGACGATCCTACAGGCGGGGACGGTGGTATTATTGATGGCGAGCTGATCATCGGCGGTCTCGACGAATCATCGACATTTTGCGAGTCAGTGGATGAAGGCCAAGATGAAATAGAATGAAGCAGGTCGTTTTGATGACAGAGCTCTGGTGCGAAGAACGCGGGACTTCCCATAGTCTTTCCAAGATCGGCATCGTTATTCAATATATCGTCTTCGTCACGCGTGGAAGGGCTTTGTCCTGACCCTTTTCTGTTGGGACTAGGACTTCCGACACGTATAGAGTTTGCTCCAGCTGATGCCAATTTCAGAGCTTCCGAGAAGTGGGAGACTCCGAAGTCCGATATCTTCACCGTGCCATTGGCTGTAAGCAGAAGATTTTGAGGTTTAATGTCACGATGTATGATACCCTGGTAATGAACTACCAAACTGTCAGCTGAATGCAAGGATCCAGATCGTAGGATATGACGTACGATACTCCAGACCCAAGATAGTGTCACGAAATATGCGTCTGGTTTCCTCAACCTCGAGAAGCGGAGTGTAATCCGGCGGAGATGCTTGCCATTTTACGTCCCCGCCTTCCATGTACTCGAGAACTTGAGGTCGAGTCAGGACAACACGTTTATGCCCTAAATTGGCAAGCAACGGACTCACTGAGGAAAATTCTCTTGTTGTGAGGATCATCAATGACTTCTTTGAGCTGTACGACGTGATCGTGGTGGCACTTCTTCATGATCGCGATTTCCTTCTTTATCTTGTCTTCGGTGGTCCGTAGGAGATTGCTCACTGGACCACCTGGAGCGCGAGCGTGCGGTCTCCCATGAGCATTGCCCATTCCAAGCCTCCGGTGCTTCGGGACACGCTCAACGATCTTGATGGCCTGGAGACCCCGCGGTATGACATAAGTATTGGGAAGTATGGATGAACAAGCCTCACGAGAGAGACTCACCACAATCTCGCCAGTAGTTGAATCTATTCCTCTTCGTACTTTGCCATGCTGTCCTTTTCCAATCTGCTCCATGACGATATACTGGTTAACCATCTTTCGACCACTCCGATCATGAGTACTCAGACCGGCGCGAGTGGTCTGGATAACCTGTTGTATCGCGCGGGGAGATACTGTAACAGACACATTGGGCGTCTGGCTCTGAGTCTGTGTTGCACTCGGAGTCGGCAGCATACGTGGACATGCGAGTCGTTCGTGCAAGGGGGAAGTCCTTGTCGTTCACTGGTCAATATTCAATCGGCAAGTCCTTAGACCCTTGAAATTTCGACGTGAGAAAGCACCGCTCATTTCGGAATTCCGCCGAATGACCGGTATAGACACCGGGTATCCTAGCACTTTCGCATACAGGAATCTCGACTTTTCCATTTCTCTCATTCAAATGAAGTAAGTAATCACCCAGGAAGCAATCTCTCTCTTTCACCCTGGTCACCGTTCTCCCCCTTGTCTCGTCGAAGACCTTTGTGAGCAAGCCACTTCGCTGCCCCTACCATATTCGCTACCCAGCGATCCCTCGTCCGCCAGATGGCATGAGGTCTGTTGTCCACCCTGTCGGTCCTAAGCCGATGCTCTGGATCTATTGACACCGAAAGGGCCATTACCGTAGCGACAGTAGATGCCAAAGCTGTAGAGGATGAAATCATGAACATGATTATCACTGTGGCACATCATATCATCAGTGGCGTCGAGATAAACAAAACATGCTATAGTATCTCACTTTGAAGTTTTGCAGCTTGCTCGATAGAACTACCACCTAACAGTGCACCCGTCATCATTCCCGGTATGGATATGAGCTGCGGGGATTTTCAAATGAAAATCAATGAAAAGGTTTCAAGCAGCTTCCATTCAGACAAGCCTCACCCCAATAACACTCATTTGATTGATGGTCGGTAATAATGCAAGCCGCAGGGCCTCTGTTGCAATAGGCTTGCATGCTTCAAACCTTGAGGCACCATAGGCCAGGTACGTCTCCACCTTGTCCCGATTTTCTCTAGTGAAGGTACATCAATAGCTCAACATGGTTAATCAAGTCTCGAGAGAATCATCGGCTTACTCGATTTCCCTGAGGACGGAACTGACTGCAACTACGATTCCGGAAATGGTGCTACCACATAACATCCCAAGGATAGGGACTGAGCGCAGCAACATGATACCGGTAAATCCCAATTCATCAAAAGACAGGGGAACAAAAAGCTTAACTGTATGACTCGGCTACCCAAAATGGCCGGTTACTCATTGCAAACTGACTGCCAATGATGGAGACGGGCAAGGTGGACGATCCCATTGCCAAGAGTACGGATGGAAACTGCACAATGCAGGCTTCATTAGTTGATTTGCAACGTGGAATATCCTTATGATTCTAGACCCAAATATTACCATATGTGAGAACCGACGCTTGCTCTTGTTCACCACTAGGTGATGAACATGAGTGAGGAACTCGGATAAATGACCAATAACAACTCACCAGTCTCAAATGTCCCCAATACGTTGAAGACAATTGCCAGAGCTGCAACGGCCCAGGGACCCCCCTTAAATACACCTCCCAAGACAAGCGTGAGGACCGACAACTGAATGACACATCGGACGGCGGCGGTCAGTAACGACTTAGGGATATCCCTGTCTAATCCAAGCAAAAGAGACAAAATGACATTCAGAAGAATAAAGCAAAACCCAATGAGTACATTGGACCACTCGAGTGTGGGCGTTTTGTGCTTTGGGTTCTCCATGACAAGTTAGAGGGCGTGGTTAATGTTGGACAAAATGGAACTGATCACTCCGCCGTGACGTCACAGGATGAACATCGGGGCTCATTACGAACGCACACCCGACCAACACAGATTTTTACTAATGCTTGGATTGAGTACTACTTTTCTATCACCATCCACAGGTAGCAAATCGAATTGTTATCCCATGGGAAAGTGAGATGAAATTACGTATATACTTTGTTACAATGGCGAGAGGTAGATTTTCAACCAAATTGGTGGGTTCGGTCGAATTTCTCATAAGGGAAAAAAAAAAAGGAAGAATAGAAAGCGTGTGTGGGGTAATCTGAGAACTGGGAAAGAAGAACGAAAGGTGGAGAGACTTGAAAGGTCGTGTAAAATGTATAATGAATCGTGACAAACAACAGAAAAAAGATATTAGGCACATGGGGTGCGAATTAGGACGATGTGGATGCCAATGGAACTGAAGCTGCGGCGGTCATGAGAGATGGGAGCTCCTTCTGCGGTAATGTTACAGGTGGGGACACAATTTCAACATGGCGCTCGGGAGGTGAGCCCGAGTTGGATCCGCCAGAGGCTTCCCGTCGAGATGTAACTGTATTGCGCTTAGAGGAGGAGGCTTGTCCTTGACCAGTGGTAGAGGCAATTGAAGCGGAGGGCTGAGAAGTTGAGGCGTACTGTCCGGCGTCGATGATTCCTGTACGCCTGGCAATGAGGGCTCTAACAGCGCTGAGCCACTTGATTTCCTCCTCCTCAGAGGGAGCGCAAAGGATGAGTGAGCGCTTCGGAGTAACAATCTTGAACGTCGAAGCGAACTGTGGTAAAGCAGAAGACTCCGCAATGTTGCCGTGTGCAGGTGACGTCGAAGGCGAGTGGGTCTGCGGACCAGGTGCAACCCCACCCGAAGCAGCATTATCAGCTGATTTGGACTCCGCTGTGTGTCTGCCCAAGAAATGCCCAGCCTTTGGGGCCTTGCACTCGATGGCATCCAGAATCTTGTCAAGCGGTATTTCTTTAACCGATCGCCCCGCAGGTTTTCCGACATCCATATGACTTTTGGCGTAAATCAATCTATCTTGGGTAAGGACGAACCAGCGTTTCCTCCAGTTCCTACGCTTGGATCCACACTTCATGAGATAGCCTTGGAGTATGGGTTTTTTGCGGTCGGCATCACCTGCCGCATTTTGCACCGGCGAAGTGCCAAATGTGACGGTAAGAGGAGAAATGGGAGGAGCATCAGGATCTTCAGAATCGGACGACGTCGCTTGATGGTAGATGGGTGACGAAGGTGGATTTTGGGCAACTGTGACTGGCGTTTTCGGAGATGTGACATTAATGGCCGGAGTTGGTGAGGCAGCGGCTGTGACAGGACCGGTGGTGGTAGGGCTTGCTGGGGATGCCGGATCTTTCAGCCTACTCCTCGCCTCATTGAGCGCCTTAACCCAATCGTCTACTTCTTGAGGGGACGAGGCTTGACAATAGTATGTCCTTGAGGGAGTGACCAATCCAAAAGCGTGCGCGTGCCTTTTGAGAGTAACAGGAGTTACACAGTGGATTTCGGAAATGGGGAGAAGTCGGAGTAGTTGATACTCCTTGTGTGACTTGTAATATGAAAGCTGGGTTTGTCGCAGAACAAACCAGCGTTTCTTCCAGGTCTGGGGGAGATAGCGTGGGGGTTAGTACCTCATCAAACGTTGATGTGAAATGAGATAGGCACCTTTCTGCGTTCGCCTTTCTTACTGAGATAGCCAGCTTTGGCGACAGTCTCGTCTTCAAGGGCCTCAGCCTCCAAGACACTGCGATCCTCGGCAGGGCGCCAATCATCATCTTCGTCATCATCCGTCTCTTCTCCACTTGCGACCTTTTCCGCAATAACCGAGAGTTGTGGAGATTGCATTACGGGCTGAGGGTGATGGATGGCAGATTGCTGTGTGATGGCTGAATTAATAGTTGAAGAATCTGGAACGAAAGGAGCGTTTGCGGTCGGAGGAGAAAAGGTTGAGACATCAGAGTCAGACTCTGTACCAGAGAGAGCGGATGGTACGGTTGGGGATTTCTAAAAGTAGACAGTTTTAAGCAAAACGTCATGGTCGCGATGATTACAAAGCACACACCGACAAGGAAGCTCTTCTCTTTGACGCTGTGGGTGGAGCGCAGAGAGAGAGCTTTCTCTGTATCTCTTGCGGCGTCGGAGGGGCCACGGCTGGGTTACCGCTGGCGAGGGGCTTTGATCCTGCGACGGTGGCTAGCGGAGAGTGGCAATCATCGTCAGTAAAACAGCATGAGATAACGTAGATAATTCTCACTCGACATTGTCAATAATATGAGAGAGGTGAGTGTGATGGATGTCGAACGAATGATCAGATTCAAATCCGTCTCAGCGCCATTCAGACGCTCCCAACATTCGGAGTCTGAAATTTATTTCCAGGGGGTTTCCAACGTCTCACCCCTTTCAACCTTCTTTTCTCCTTCCCTGTGTCTCCTCACGAAACAATGTGCTTCCAAGTCCAGATCCCGCTCCACGCTACCGGGTTACATTCGCTGTCTATTCATCCCGTGGTAATAGTAGAAAACACTCAGCCGTTTATTCGATGATCGTGGCGCCAACGGTGACGATCAAGCAAAAAAGTTGTTCTATCTCCGCATTGATCATAGAATGTCGTGCTTACTTCCCCTGTTCTTGTCGCCATGACCCTTGAATCAAAACTTGACCTATCAGAACCATCATGCTTCCAGTAATTTAGACTACACTTCTGTTACTTTGAGCGTGACGGCATTCAAAGTTGGCTATGCAAAGTGCTTGAAAACTCAGGGATCGAACGCTGACCCGATGCAGTTTGAGCATTGGCCCATATGGTGAGCACGCCCTTCTTCCAAACGCTCAAGGTGACCTTCTCAAAAAAAAACAAAAGTGCTTCCGGTTTGTTGGAATTAAGGCTACAGAAAGTTGTATAAATCCGAGGAAACATAGAGTTTGGTAAACATTTTGACGGAATACGGTTTGTTGACGATGTCTCTCCTCGCTTTTCGTTGAAGCATCGGTAGCAAGGTAGCGCCAAGCAGAAATCTCGGGTCTTTGATCCTTGCATCATTGGTGTTCCTTGATTACTTATTTCGTTATGCAAGGTTTTGAACCTCCACCTCCATGTCAAACGAGTATTAACGATTCACCAAAACATTCGCAATTCTGGTCGAGTGAGCCATTATGGAAGCTCACCACGACCAGATTCACTTTCAGCTCGTCTGGGGTACTCGTTCATATAGAATATTCCTCTGAAAGTTCTATCGGTGTCACCAAATCGGTGCCGTCAACTTTGTTATCAACCGGGTAGCTAGATTTTCGGCGAATTGACTTGGAGAACTAGGACATCGCGAACCTGGGTGAACTTTGCTAGTTGATGAACAAAGGACAATTTACCCCGGTCTCCAAACTTTCGACCAAACCTCACCTCCAGGAGCTCGATGAGAAAAAGCTATTTGGGATTACTACGAAGATAGAGCCTCGTTGGACTTCTCAGGTAGAGAAACTCTGTTACTCTCATGCAAATATTGCTCGCTAAGATACCATGCTCCGTTAAGACTTGTTCAATTCATTATCTGATTAGTGCCCGATTAGGGCTTAGATGCAAGCACAATGCAATCTTGAATCTGAAACCGGTCTTGTACAAATACGTGCCCATCGGCAATCATTATATCCTAATGAAGTCAGAGCGTTTAAAGCATGCCGTTTGTAGCGATCTTTTTTGGAAAAAAGTGTGCCGTGTGAGGCCACGTCCTGAATTGATCATGAGGCAAGTAAGGCTCAGCCTTCCCTATGCATGATGTACCAAATCGCGATTTTAGACAAAAGCCAACAACACAGAAGTTCAAGGTCGATCGTGAAAACCGCTGGGGAAATCGCTGATGTCATAATCACACGTCATAATGCGTGACAAAGAAAGGGTTTCACGTGCTCACTGCGTCCGGATTTGGATCTTGACTTCGCCGGCTTGGTCTTCATCACTCCTATCAACGTAGGTATGTGCTTGTATTATCTTAAATTCAGTGCCGATCTTACAGGTGATTAGAAATAAGTACTACAATTATGTCCAAGTCCAAGTTCGAAGTTGCAGTCGAGATTGTTCAAGTAAGTGGTTCTGACATTCATCATGACTTGCGCCACCTCAAGTTGGACTGATTCACTTTTATCACTGTAAAGGGCTTGCCCAAGGAAGGACCTATCCAACCAACACAGGATCAAAAGTTGACGGTATGTTGATCGGTAATAAATCGAATTGGGCATAGACTGACAAAATCGACTTGTCCTAGTTTTACTCTCGGTATAAGCAAGGTGAATTTTCTATTTCGTTTGATACGTATTCCTGAATACATTCAACAAACATAACCTCGATAGCTACCGTTGGAGATGTAAACACGTCAAGGCCCGGATTGCTCGATTTCGTCGGAAAGGCTAAATGGTGTGCTCTAAGTATACTACATAGCCATGGAGTAAACTTACGGGCTCTTTCGCAGGGATGCCTGGAAGGCTGTTGAGGGCAAGTCGAAAGAGGAAGCTGAGAAGGAATATGTAGATGCATTACTCGACGTAGGTCACGGTAGCACCTGACTTATTGGGCTGAGACTAAAGCTATTTCCGCAGATTCTCAATGCAGCAGCTACGGACGAAGCAGCAGTATTCATCAAGCAGATCGAAGAAGCTGCATAAATGAGCAATTCTTCCATCGATTCTGTTCTTCAACAATATGTAATCGAATCCAAATTGAACAATATTTGACATGACGTACCCTGAGCGCGGGTAACACCCGCACGATACCACCCCAGAGCGCTTCGTCTGATAATCAAAGTATCGACCTCAACTAGGTTGTCGGTTCCCAGTCTATCGGCTGCGAAGTGCGACATAATTGCAACACGAGTGTCGCTATTTTTGGGTTATAAACGCCACTTACCAAACGGATTAACTGGCATGATGCTGCATACACGATGAACACTACAGCTTCTGCAAGCGAGATGTCATGGTATATATCGAATAATCTGAAGCTCAAGATAGGGTATCCAAGAATTAGAAGTTGAAAACACGATTTTTCATTTTCCTTGTTCGATTCTACAAAGGCACGCAAAGCAGGCATGTACTCGTTCCCACCTTATACCGAAGCGCTCATGTGGTCAGTGTCATTTGATCCTGACCTCAATAAGCTCCTGTAACCTCGAAGATCTCCTCCTTCATGGTACCAATGAGCCACTGTTGGGTTGGCTTCTATCGTGACCCACACAGAACATCAAGACAGGAAGACTCGGGGAGTGGATTGAGAGCGATCTCTATGCTTTCCATGACGATAAGACATTCGATATTTGCGATATATTGAAATTGTTCTCTTTCCCTTGATTGGTACTGTTCTCAATTTTCCATTCAGCGTGGCTCGGCGTTGATGCTTCAGGCACTGGCATGATCCAGGGTTTGCCATAGCGTAATATGAAAAACGTAACCCGAATACTGGGATGACGTCTATTGGACGATAAGGACACGACTATGTGTCACTAAGGTCGCGGCATGATGAATTGCCGGATATGTTGGGCGTCTTGTGAGAATTGTCGAATGAAATCCTGAGGCAACACGAGGCAGGGTGTCACTGATCGTATCCGACAAAGCCAAGGCGCCGAATTGTATACCAACTGCCTTGTTCGGACAAAGCGATTGACCGTTTTCTTTGATAGAGGAATGGGGTGGTCTTTGGCGATGGCGAATGGTCTGAGGGTGACGAGCCTTTTTATCGTGTCTAGTTTAATCATGATTGGTGGCGAGCGCCCACGAAGCGCCCTCATGATTCAGTGTGAATTTGGTAGCATAAGGTGAGGAGATCAACTCCACCGATAGATATACGATTCAAGGCATTCATTGCATTGGGTCGAGATCTACAAGGGGTGGAGGATCCGTAGGAGTTTGAATTGCATCTTTGAGAAGCGCCTGCCTTTCAATCCCAACCAACCAGCCCTCTTTCTCCCCCCTCTTTCCAGCGTCTACAACCATCGATACTGAAGCAGTGTACTCTGACGATCAATTCATCCAAAATCAGTGAATATCTCAAGCATACATTTCTTACATAAGCTTTTACTATAAAGCTTTCCTCGGTAACATCCAACTGGTGGTTGGATTGTAAGCGCCATTGCCCATAACTTGCAGCGGTGGAACCTGACGTTCATTTGGCGAAACCCGCTATCACAGCCGCATATCGGGCCGGAGATACAATAGCCTGGTGGCATTGCTAAGACGTAGAAAGCTCTCGGTGAGGCTCGCTGTTACTTTTCGTGGGTAACTGCGGGAATTTGTAATCAACCCACGACTAACCCAGTAATTTGCATACCATTCTTTCCTTTGGCTTCTAAATTCTCAGATTAGCCTTCTATCGTATACAAGTATTCCTTCCCTGAGAGGGCCGAAACCCTCCATATCTGCATTGCTACATTCAGGTATGCAACAGCCGGTCTATTCTTTTCTCATGTCTGCTGATTTCGCTGATTGCTTGTTATGCCCGTCTAGTTTGGTAAGCCCGTGGTCTACCTCTCGTCCAAACGCACAGCCCCACTAACCGCCCATCTGAACCACACATTTATCGATACACCAATTCCCTCCCCTTCAGCTCGTCTTCAAGCGCTCAAAAGTCAAAAGTGATTTATCCAGTGGCTACACATCTTGCCCCTTCCGAGTAGCCACCGCCACGACTTATTATCCCATCATCTTGCATAATTCGCCAAAGTTCTTACCGCCCACGTCCTCTCATCACTCTCCGTTACCCACCCCTCTTTCATCCTTAGCAACAACCACGACAACTGGAGCAACCAGTACTCTCAATGGTTCCGCCAACGGCGCCTAATAAACATCCAGTGAAACGTTCTGGTAGCGAGTCAGCTAAACGTCGCATCACAGGTCCCATTCCTATTGCACCTGCCCCTGGTATTTCCAGCGGTGTTAATGGCGACACCAAGATCAAGACTGCCACCCGATCCAAGTCAGGATGCATGACATGCCGTATACGGTGAGCGGGAGCTAAAATTTTTTTGCAACTATCAACATGTGTTTGCCGCCCCCGACGCTGACTAATTGTTGGTTGGCGCGTATCATTTCACAGACGCAAGGTGAGAATCATGCTTTCTACTATATTGAACATCCAAGTTGAGACATTCTCTTGTATGGCAATTATAGAAATGTGACCTGGAACGAGTCGGTGACTCGTGTAAGACCTGCAGTGAGATTTAGATGTTGTTCGTGATGATGGCCACCTTTAACTGACGAGCTATTAGTCCGTCTACGCATCGAATGTTTGGGTTGGGGTAAGTCTCTACACTTATTATCATTGGGGGACATGCGAACTAATCTGGTCCACATTACAATCTCAAGGTGCTAAGCGACCCGAAGCTTTACGAGTTTGTTACTCAATCCTTTCCGATATACTCCGCCATCTAAAGCCATATTGCCTTTCAGGACAGTAACGTTGTAAAGGAATGTCAAAATATGATCAAGATCTTTCTGGCCTCAAATAATATGATCAAAGGAAGCGCCAGAGCATCCGCGGTTGCGCTTCTAAATGCGCAGCCCTCCGCCGCACAGCAAAACTCCATCTTAACCAAGACGTTTGATAACACGATTAACAATGTGAATGGTACGAAAGAGCCACAGAGCTTTTATGGTGTATTTCCTGCCGCGCAGCAGAAAGCTTACCCACTCTCTCTTTCCCGTTCCTCTCACGACTACATAGGCAATGCGTCCTCTTCGCCTGCTTCTACCTCTGCTGTCGCGGTTGCGGGCGCTGGTGCAGGGGACACGCCGTCGTATGTTGGTCAGCCCTTCCTCCGCTTTGATTTCCTTAGGCGCCTGGATGGATCTAATTCAGGGACTTCGGCCTCGGCTTCAAATCATCTGCACCCACTTTTGCCTGCTACATCACCTACATCTGGCAAGCTCAAGGGTCGCCCTACAAAGGCCTCGAAGCACGTTGACCAAGACTTCTATCCAGAGAGTGAGGAAGGGAGAGACGGAATGAGTGTAGAGGGTGATGACCCAGATGATGCCATGGAAGAGGAGCCGCCTTCATCTTTTCCACGTCGTCCTCCAAATTATGTCGGACCACCGCAACCAACTTATCAGGTTCAGCCGCCTCCACCGCATCATTATCAGCCACAAGCTGATTCTTCGGAATGGTACACAGCCAATCCTAGGCCCAAGGGACTCCCATTCCAACTTGGGCCGGTATCGCCAAATGGTCATTATTCTCATCCGCATCCACCACATCCATATGCTCAATCACATCTTCGATCATCCCAATCGTATGAGAGGGATTTCGGGAGAAAGGAAGCGGAGTCACTATCCGTCTCTGAGAGACTGAAAGAGATGGAAAGAGAAAGGGAGAGGGAGAAAGATGAACTTGCTAAAAGAAACCAAATGAACATGCAATCTCAGGTTTCGTCATATCCTCCTTCAAGTCATACTTTCATATATGCACCGGGGGTTGGTGTTGCTGCCCCCGGTCGTATGGGTGGTAGTGGTGGTAGTTTTAGTCAATCTAGCTACATCAGCTCTGCCCCGGATCCGAATGCGTACGGCGGCCGATCAATGGATCCATACGGAGGTCCTCCACGATTGGGCGGAATCAGCCAGGAAAGGCACTTGCTTGGTCCACCGCTTTCAATGACCAGGACAAGTAGCAACGGCAACACGGGCGCCTACATTGTTGACGTGACCTCGCCCACTCCGACGGTGAACGGTGAGCTGTCGAAGTATAACGGTCTAACTGGAACAAAATACTGACGTAGTTAAAGGAGGTTCCGCCTTACCATCACCTGATCCGCGTTTCTCAACTGGCGGATACACCGATGTCAGTAACGTCACTTCGACAGCAGGCGAAATTGAGATGGAAGGAGACCTTGACGGAGAACCGATACACGAGAGTCAGTATAATCCTGAGTCCACTGTGGTATCGCAGAAGATTGAGTTGGGCGACTGACCTCTGATTTTTATTCCTCTTTTTTCTCCATTCATATGTGTACATTTGTGTTATCCTCTCATCGCCACAATTGTTTATTTCTTTTCCACGGCATGCGATCCTTCGGACGCGACTATTTCAAACATGACCTCGCTTGTTGTTTCCGTGGCCCATACAACTCGCGGCACCGCGACGTAATGAAACTCGCTGCAACATCACGCATGGTTGATCGGCGATTGGGCGATCGTATTGGCTGGGTCCTAATCTTTGTTTCATTTATTGTTATCTTTACGCAATAATGATCCGCTTATTGTCTCCGCGCCTACTCACCAACCTTTAAACAGATAACCAACTTTTACCTCTCCGTAGCTCGTTCGGCGATAGTTACTCGTTCGACCGACTCTACGTTGACCCCGACAACGATGCGTACAATAACAACAACACTCGACCGGTCAACAACAATCCTCTAACGCTGGATGCCCTCACCTCAATGGTGAATCCGTCGTCGCTGGAGTCGCTAATGTCAACTCTTGGCGTCTCGCCTCTGCCAGGCGGTGGTTACAATAGTGCAGCCGTCAGTCCGACGACATGGCAACAATTCCAACAAACTTGGGTCAACCCTGCACCAGCGTTCCAAGTTCCTCCCATCTACGTTCACGACTACGAGGAGAAACCGGTTGTATTCAATTCCAAACATCTTCAACTCCTTAATGCATATCGACACACCATCTGTCATCTGCAGTATCACATTGCACATACAGCCGATCCTTCACTCGGCGACGAACTCTTCAATCTGGCAATGGCTAGCGAGTCGGCACTACTTGGAACCCTCACATTAACAGCTCTCTTCAAAACACGAATGAGAGGATTGCGGATGGACGAAGCCAGTATTGACGATGGCGTTACGGATACTTTGACGTTCAAGAGCCAGCTTGGCCAAACGTTGGCAAAGAAGAGGATGAACCCTGCATCAGTCGATGAGGGTGATGCGATGGGCAGCTTGCATATGCTATCTGCGGTCTTATTTGATGGTGGTACAGATGCCGAATGGGACAAATACTTGGACATGGCCAAGCTATGGGTCGAAAAGCAGCCAGTGGTCAAGAAGGGTTCTTGGACACCGGCTGACGATATCGCGGGGCTGATTGGTCCAGATGGCAAGGTCGACAAGAAACAGGCCTTCATCATGAAAGCAACATTCTGGTTCGATATCTTAGGTGCTGTTACGATGAGGAGGGAACCGCGATTCCTTAATGCTTATGAGGAGTTGTTTGGACGGAATGGTGGATCGGGTATGGAGAGGATTATGGGTTGCGATGAGAAGGTGCTGTTGGCGATTGCAGAGACTGCTAGTCTTGCAAGATGGAGGAAAGATATGGAGGATCAGGGATGCCTTAGTGTCATGGAGCTGGCTCAGAGGGCGAAGAAGATCGAAGAGAAGTTGACCTTTGTCGGACCCGTGTATTGGGGTACAGGTACCACTGAGGATCTATTCAATGGGACCAAGGGAACTTCCGTCTCCTCAACAGGGCCTGAAATCTCGCTTGAGGACTTATTGTCCGGAAGGAATACAAGTGGTGCACTAGGAACCTCAACGTCAACATCCAGCGGGAGCGCGGAATCTGAAGCCACAAACAATGATTTCAGTTTCTGGGCGAAGCACAAGTTGAGGCTTATATCAAATGTCTTCAGGGCAACCGGACGATTGTACCTGCACACAGTCGTATCGCAGTGCAACCCAGACGTAAAAGAGATCAAGAACGGGGTTACGGAAACGATTCAAGCCTTCAGGAATCTACAGATGAGTGATGTGGATCGGTCGTTGGTCTTCCCAATCGCGTTAGCCGGCTGCCTCACGGATGATCGAAGCTATCGAGAGTATCTTGTCAGTCGATTAAAGGCATTAGGTAAAGAGGGGGAGGCTGTCGGAAACTCCAGAAGGCAAGTACTCCGTTCACGGCTATGCAAAAGCAGTGTGGTTAACGGTTGTTTCCGACACGTTTTTTTATTAGTTGTTTGTTGCTGATGGAGAAGGTTTGGGAAAAACGAGATTCCGGATCTAACAGGATTGTCGACTGGATTGATACGATGAAGGAGATGGGGTGGAGTCTGTTGTTAGTGTAGGCGTCGCATTCGACGTTTACTCTATGCGGTAACTGGTGGTGTTGTGTATCTCTCAGCCCTTGATTTCGATGCATCGATCCAATTCTCCTCTGGAGATTTCGTGCTCCGACCTTCAGGCTTTCTTATACCGTTCTTGTTCGTGTCATTCGGTGATTTGATTTTGACAGGCAGTGCCTATTCGCACCCGCTGACAGATCTGATCGAATGTTTACGGCTGGGTTGCTTTTATTCTCTCTTTTCTTTGTGATTGGTGGTTGTGTTCCACATCCAGACTTTTGTCTCGGGACCGCTATCCTGAAAAACCCTTCAGCCCCGTCTCTTATTCGGTCCTTCGATTCTGCATTTGATCAGGCTCGTAAAGTCAAAATACCTGTTCTTGGTTTCTTATTTAGTTTGCCTTTCATGCAGTTGCTATGTATCCCCAATTCTTGCTAGATTTGACCCATTGGATTGAAAGCAAGCTTCACATTGTGGTGGCGAGGCAGCTGGCCAAACCCGGTGGAAAGAAATTCGACGAACGTGGCGTGTTTCACGGCGTGTTAGCGCCGAATATTCTACTGCCAGGTGATTGGACCCGAACAGGGCGGTAAAAGATCCTATCCAAAAACAGGTTTTCTAGAATATCAACATTGTATTCCACAACACGTGGGGGTATGTTATTGTAAATAGCAGTTAATAAGTGACCCTGAGAGCCGATCGATTTAGATAGGTGCATATGTTGCATCCAGAGCATAGCAAGATGTGTCATGCAGCCAAATTCGACTGTGTCAAGGTCGTGGTTCATCAATTCGATGGAAACTCATTTTTACTTTCTTTTTCTCGTCAACTTTGTTTTTTTCAAGAATTCACGTCGTGTACTCATTCCCAACGGCGGTAAGTCGGACGTTGGGAGTCGTTGATCAAAAGGTTGAGGCTTTGACATAGCAGCACTAAAGACGCACTAGTAAGAAATGGTAATCTAGGATCACAGATCTTCATTCTGTACCTCGAAAGATCGGGTGGAAAATCGAATTGTCCGAGAGGAGTGTATGATTTACCTTGTACGCAAAAGGGAATAGGGCCCGATCAAATTGAATTGAAATGGGACCTCAGGCTCTAAGGTCTGATAGCTAGACCATAGCACTTAAGCTTGCCTTACCACCTTACTTATTTACCGGAGGTTTCAAAACACCGCTTTCCTCGCTGGTCACCTCCTCCTCCCTCTTCATCCTATCTGTGTCCCATTACACCTCATCATCGTCATCTCCCCCCCTTCAATGCTACAATGGCCCCTACAACGCGCAAAACTCCCGCATCACCGACTTCTCCGATCTACAGACATGGTTCAGCAGCACGCAGGCGTCGCTCGTCACCCTCTGATAATGTCCAAGTGGCAATGAATGATCCTAAAGACCGTACTGATCGACCTGAGCGAACCAAAAGAGGATGCTGGACGTGTCGCATACGAAGAAAGAGTTGGTTGCCATTCCATTTCGAATTTTACTTTAGGCTGCGATACTCACACGGTGGTCCGATAGAGTGCGACGAAGAACATGTCGATGGTCGATGTAAGACTTGCCTGCGCCTGAGAATCGAGTGCCTTGGCTGGGGAGCTAAACGGTGCGTCGTTACTCCCGACGTTTTTTCGCCACCCTGTTGTACGGCGTGTGTTCCACGCAACTGGGATGGCTTTCTCCGTGCCTCGAAGTGTGCTCACATCCGCTTCTCTCACCCTTCCGTTTGTTGATCTACTTACAGACCAGATTGGATGAAGGTATATTTCCAGCTCCTTCCGTCCTTCCCACCCCAGCCACTCACTCTTTCTCTCTAGGACAAGGACAAGGTTGACGCAAAGAAAGCCGAGATCAAAAAACAGCTTGCTACACAGGGTATGATAAGGGGCCAGGCTAGGCCACATTCACCAGTCCAGCAACAACCATCTGTCGACATCGCAAATTCCACTTCACCCTCCGCATCCCACTCTGATCAGTTTATTGCTGAACAATCTAGATCTCAACGCCCTCCACGAGCAGCCAAATCGCAAGCGATCGCTCAGCTCAGCAACGTTGCCTCTTCAGAGTCCGAAAGTGCTCTTACAATAGATCACTCCCCATCTCCAGCTTCTCCAGCCTCACCAGCCACAATCATGTCATCAACACCTGGAGGTCAAGAGGATACGGAATATATCCTATCCGACGATGCTGTCGACTACCACAAACTCTTTGTCTCTGCCAAGGAGACATTCACCGCTTCACCGTCTTTTCCCGCTTCACCTCTTCCAGTAGTCAACTCGTCTTTTTCCGAACGAGAATCGGCTTTTGGTGGTGAGTTCCTGTTTTCGTTCCTGGGTCCGGACTTCCTATTGGAGCTTCCCTTAGCTCCCCACATTGCTTCCGAAAAAAGGATGCTTCATTGAATCTTAATTGCCCTTGTAATTCATTGGCTGATCACTTCTCCTTTCTTTGGTTTTTTGCCCTCGTTGCCCTCCGCCCATTCGACAACTCCGTTCAAATCTTCTTTCCGCGCACAGCTGTGTTCGCTATGCAAGACTCGGCATATGACACCATCTTGGACGAAAAGGCGCTCTCAGCGCTCGGAGGTATGGTGGATCCGGCGTCCCTGAACGAGCAACTAGGCTATGATGCCCTCTACTCTTCATATCTCGTTACGGAACCATCTCCATCGACAAGTGCTTCGACATCAATGTCTTTACCCTCGCTCCCCTCAACTTTACCGGCGCCGCCCTCGACTTCTCCCATGACTTCACCGACAGGTATGGAGAACATTCCCCGAACGGGCATTCTTGGGCAACCCGGAGATGCCACGTACACATCGCAGACGGAGGATGCAGGAACATTTGTTAGTTCACCCATTGGTATGGGAAGAACCATGAGCAATGGTTCTACCACATCGACCGGCCAGAACGATATCATGTATGGTTCCAATACATTTGAGCCCATGATGACCGATGCGTCCCACATGGATTCATACTCGGCGGCTGTTCAATCGACTTCGATGGCGCCTGTAGCTTCTGGCCTTGTTTACGGTCCCGCACCCCCACCAAGTTACACAACCGCCATGCAACAATACGGTGCTCAACAGCAGCAACAGCAACAGCAACAGCAATCTGCGTACAGTATGCAAGCAGTTACTTACAATCCCCGTGTCCGAGCTCCCATTTCAAACGCTAGCGCTCTCGGTTTGCAACAAGAAACGTTGGTATTTTACTACTTCAACCGGGGGGTTCGCAAGATGCAATACTTGCTGGCGGACGACGCAACGAGCTCGGTCACGGATATCATGTACGATCTGATCATGAAAGATCCGAGCGGGTGAGCGTTGTCCGTTAGGAAGTATGGATAATACGGCTTCAGTAACATGTGCTGACCCCATTTCTCTCTCCCTTTTTTTGTATGCAATAGGCCTGTCACGAACGCAATCTGCTCGCTTTCCTCTCTCCACAACACTCGGCTCCGAATAGCAGAGGGCCTCACTCACCCTGAGGATATTCACGCCCACGACAAGGCACAGAAGTACTACGAAGATACCGTACGACAACTTTCGTTGAAGTCGGAATCCTACAGCGAAGTGGAGGCCGTAGCAGCCCTGCACTTGCTTTCCTTCTGGCTCTTCTGCGGAGGCGGCGGAGATTGGGCGAGTGCACTGAGTATTGCTGGCGAGTGGTTTACCAAAACCGAGGTGATGAAGGACCATATCGATCCCTTGAAGGTGAGTATTGTGTTTCACAAGACCCTCGGGCTAAACTGAATGGGATCCAATATATCCGCAGATCCTGAACGAGTTGAAGCCTGCAGCTAGATTTGCCGCTCAGGGTACGATGTGGATGGACATCCTCGCTGGGGTTTCGCTTCGTCGTACACCTCGCTTCATGAAGCTCTACCGTCGGCTGTGGAATGCATCCAGGATATCGCACATGTCCGTGTTCAGCATGGGACTGGCGGCAATTCCCACAGGGGGTCAAAAATCCGCCCTCATGCACTCGGTCATGGGATGCGATGATGAAGTGATGTTCGCTATCGCCGCCATCGCGGAGTTGGCCGACTGGAAGCACCGACAGGAAGTTGCTGGAAGACTGAGCTACCCCGAGTTGATTCGCATGGGCAACAAGATCAAGGAAGATCTCCTGGCGTCCCCGGCCTATGGCGGTGGACCGAAGTCCCCAACACTGACAGGAGGAGTACGATCTCCTGTCAACGGTACTAGGCCAGGCAAGCAATCCCGCAAGCCCACAGTCTGGGACCCATACAACTTTGAGCAACGGTCTGCTTCTGGATCCTTCGACTCCGACGGTCTTCACAATCTCAACACTGCCATCCTTGGTTCCCCAGCATCTTCTCGATCTCCCGTTTCACCCTCCTCCACCTCACCCGTTTCTGCCTCTGGCCTTGGCCCGTTGGCTATGAACGAACAACCCATCACTCTCATTCAGCTCGCCTCCAACGTCTTCCGAGAAGCCGCATTCTTAGATCTTGAGACGGTTCTCTCTGGATGCAATCCACGTGTGCCAGAGATCGCCGACTGCGTCGCCGCACTCATCAGGGCCATTCAAATGATTCCTTCTACCGACCTCGACAGGTCCCTAGCATTCCCAATCACCATTGGGGGATGCCTCTCGGAATTGCCTGAACATAGGGAATTCTTTAGAGAGAGGCTCGCTGCCCAGGGCACGTTCCTTGGGAACGGCAGTCAAGCTAGACTGCTCATGGAGACTGTCTGGAGAAGAAGGGACTCGGGTCAGCAGGGTGTATGCTGGCGAGATACCATGCGAGAGCTCGGCTTCGACCTTCTTTTGGTGTGAGCGGTTGTTTCTCATTTTGATTGGAGTTTGCGGTTTGCGGTCTCCTTTTTTTTTTCTCTTAAAAATATTCTTGGTCTCTTGGTCTTCTATGTGGCTCAGACGTCCCATACTCCCGGAGGGTCCGGAGTTGCCGCTCTGCAGGTCGGTTGGTTCCTCGATATGTTTTGGCTAGAAGAATACGCGGTTCCTCAGTTGCCTAGGTCATTCTGCGTCATTACCCCATCTACTCACTTCTGTCGAGAAAGGTATCAACCTTCATCTGGAGAGGCGGCGGCATTCCTTGGAAGAGTCCTCCAAGGTTGCCTACTCATTGGGTGAGGCGTCAGAACGGGCGAGCCAGCTGAAGACCTGTGCTGTTCCTCAACAGATCAAAATGGTATCGTTATATGGTCTTCTTGATTCTTGAGGTTTTGATTCGTTTCGCTCTCTATGCTACGGTTTCTACCATCCCCGCTGCTTCGCTATTACCCCTTTCTCTCTCGGAGCTATGCCTTATTCCCACCCATCTTACTCGCTGTTTTATTCAAAATGCAAAAATTCTACTCACCAGCCACTTGGCCATGGATTCGCTTTCCCGTACAATCATACCTATGCTTCTCTGTTTTCTGGTCCGTAACCTATTGTCGTCTTCCGTGCCGTCTTTTCGTGGACTGTCCGTGGACTTCCTTTTAGCCGTCACGTAGGATTATTAGTACTTGTTGTTTTCTATTCAGTTTTTAGTCCCGTCGATGTTCTGTCGATGCAAAGAATGTAATTGGATTTTTTGGGTTGGTCAAATTTGCACCTGGAATTGAATGATGGACTTACCGGGGATTAATTGGAAAGGGTCTGAAATATCAATGAAAATTATCCCCCAAACCCGTCGAGAGAATGACAACATCCGCTAACAGGAGGAGGGATGAGAACCATGCGCTTGCTGCCCATCCTCGAGGCCTTTTAAACCATGAAAAGCCGCCGGCTAACGTACATTAGGATCCGCAGCTAGCGCTCCAAGTCAACCACAGAATGATGGCAGATCAAGCGCTAGAATACCAGTGCAGGCGTTCTAGTTTAGCCTTACAAGGACAATGAAAAGAGATCAGGCTGGGGGAGAATGTGGAAGTGAGGAGTAATGAGGTGAGAGTTGAGGTTACACTTTATGAGGGAGGATTCGGTGATCGCGTAGCCCGCGTCCCACCAACTGATGAGCGCCGGATGATGAGGTGAGGTATTTCCCCTTTCCCCTCAGCTTAAGCCTCCAGGGATGCTCGGCCCGGCTGTATGAATGAACCGTTTCGGAACTACGGAACCGTTGGGGCTTAAAACCGAGTGGCGATGTCAGGTTGGGAATGAACTGGTACAGCCTCATCCAACTCCTGGCCCTTTTATACAACGCAAATCTTTGTGAGAATAGGAGGAAATATGTTCGGACGCAGTTCCAACTTCTCGCGGCTGCCAATTCTTGGCTACGGTCAGGGGTACGGTATGACCGGGGTATCGAAGTGGGAGATTAAGCGAACAAGACAAATGAGGACACAATATGACCGGTCTCAGTCGCAAGCTCAAGGTGGAGGATAAGTGTGTGGCAGAAATGCGGCATCCAAAAATAGATACAAACATTTGAGAAAAGTACAGACAGATTAATCGAACAAACCGAAGCCCATATCGTCGTCGGACTCCTCTGTTTAATAAATGAAGAGGCGATGAGCCATAATCCGCGAATAGTGCATAATCCCTCACCTTTTTCCTCCGCCTTTTCTTCTGCAGCCGCGGCTGCAGCTGGGGCAGCAGCAGCTTCTTGAGTGGGTGCAGCCGCAACATAAGCATCTGGGTTTGCGAGGCGTTCCTTGATCTACGCGTAAGGAGTTAGCGCCCGTCTCGTTAATTATGACGAAATCGGGGAGAAGGCCCTCAGGCAGAAGGGTTCAGCAACGCAACAGAAGGGCGCTCAGAATTTTCAGTGTATGATAAATTGGTAACATCGTAGGGAGTTAAGTGGTGGAGTAAAGGTGGAGACAATATGGACTATGCATGGTAAACAAACTCACCACTTCAGAACCATCGAAGGTATATTCGGTAGCAATAGACACGGCGAGAAGATTCTTGTAAGCATTGACGAGAGAGTGAGTGACCGAAACCAATGTGGGATAATTGAGTGCCAAGGAGATTGAAGCGATAGTCTTGATACCCGTCAAGAACCTATCGATCAATTCCTTCTCGTCAACATCCAAGACCTCGGAGCTGAAGATGTTTCCGTTATCGAAGATTTGAATCACAGTCATTCCGTATGTGAAGGGAGAGATGTTCAACATGTTCAAGAGAGTTGCTTCGGATGGTCCAACACGAGTTCCAGCAGTAACGACCTTGACGTCTGACACGATTTCGATAGTACCTCTGGCAATCTTGGTAGGGATACCGAGGGCCTGGAAGAAGGATGTCTTTCCTGGCTCCATTCCAGTGTTTCCGGCCGGGACAGTAACATCCTTGGGAGCGAAAGCACCAGCACGAGCTGGAGCAGCTACCTTGTTCGCTACGATAGTCTCACGAACGTCCTTGAGATCTCCTGATGTAAATACGAAACCGATGTTTCCCTTGACGTAAGGAAGCAATCGCTCGAACTGAGGGAACTCGCTCAGTACGGAGCGAAGAGCTCTCCGAACCATGGTATTCTTGCCCATCAGTACAACACCTCGGCCCCGAAGAGCGACCCGAATCTGATGCATCTGATTAGACCCGACGTTATCGACATTAACGAGGAATATAGACGCTAAAGTAATACCGAATTCAACAAAAACACTTGGCTACAAAGCACAGATAACTTACGATAGGTTTCAATGAGTTGCTTGAGTTTAACAAAGTAAACTTCTTTTTGTGCACGAGTGGCTCCCATTTTTACAAGATTCCTGTAGCACGAGGGTTGTGAGTTGATTAAACTGTTGTGCACCGACCAATGTAAAGACTGACTATTCAGAAAGTTTGCTATGAAAAATGACGAGTGCCTCCCAGTTGATTTCCTAGCCAGACATATGAGACATTGACCAGTTAAATGCACAACAGGACTCCTACCAGTTAATCAACGGATTTTTCAAGGCGATTGTCTAAGACGTTGGCCGAAATTAGGATATTGTGATGTGCTATACAGTTTCGATCACGGATATTTTCTCCGCGAAGTCCGAATCACGTGTGGGAAGGTTTGGAATTCATTTTTGACCGCTGGGCGAACCAATCAGACCAGCAACTTTTGCAGTGAAAGGAGATTAGACTGGACGTGGATTTACGCCATCCACTGAGACGTGAATCTCCGTCACGCAATGGAATGTCGCTATGGCGCTCCAGGCCTCTTTTTATCAGGCCTCGATTATCCCAAAGGAGGTGCGTCTAATCCGGTGTAAAAGCAGAAAGAAAGCTTTAGTAATGAATGTTATGTTTTCATCAGCTGCTATCATGCCCTCACTCAATTTAGAGAGACGAGAAAGCCGAGCGTTCAAGCGGAAACGGTGGATGGTGGCTCTCTCACCATGACCACATTGCAAAACGAACACGACAATACCCAGGATCCCATTACCATTGAACCGTATAGCCCACCCTCCTTCGCTATTCCAGCTCTTCATCCCAGATCTCCTTCCATATCTCAAGTAACCTCATCTCACCCAATCCCCATTCCCTCATCTACTATCTCGAAATTCTCCACGCCCACAGATGGTCCTGCACTACCCTCTCGTCGCACAATTCTCGAGGAGCTCGAAAAAGTACAATCATCAGCACCTACATCGACAGCTTTATCACGTCTCCTAACAAAGTGGCTCGACATAATCGAGTCGCAGGCCGAGGAACACGAGGAGTCGTCGAAGATGCTAGACCGCGAAATCCTATTTTCCTTTCTCAGGCTTTCTCGAGCGGCCGACCAGTACCATATCCGTCAAACACTCTGGAGCCATCTCCCATCATTCAATCGCTTGCAGCAACTTCATGATGTCCTAGGAAATCAGTGGTCATGTGATGAACCTGGCGATAGCTTGGTTGTCGAAGCTGCTATGGGAGAAATCATGGTGGGCGTTAGAGAATGGGACACATTACTGCATTCACTTCGACGATATGGAATGTTGGAAGAACATGATCTGGATGAACCCACGAAGCGGCGATTCCTGAGTACAGTCATAAAACAATGGACCCCTCTTCAACCATGGATAGCGCTCAAACTTCAGAGGTCTGCCCGGAACTCAGGTGTCGTGGTGAACGCAGATCAACTAGTACCGCTATTTGAGCAGTTCGTAGCGGAAAAGAGGTTCACTACTGCTCTAGAGTTACTGGAGGAAGTGGGCAATGGCAATGTACCAGGTTTACCTGGTCTGATGGAGCGGCTCATGCAGGGCTTGGCGGATGCCGGTACCGTAACGCTGCCCGATAAAATGGCCAACCATCTTGGAAATGTTTCAAGTCACGCCATTCTATCCGAGAAGCTACAAAATCCTTGGTTGTGGGACTGGTGCGTCCAGGTGCTCGTCGGATCCAGGCAGTACACTGCCGCTGTGCAGGTATTGGAGAAAATCGCCAACAGCCCGGGCGGTCTGTTGCAAACTTCGACCATCCGCAAGGTGACAAAACGGCTGTGTGAAGCTCGACTTTTCACGCTCGCCGAGCATCTTCTGAATGTTCTCCCTCGGGATCACCCAAGTCGCACAGCCCTGCTACATCCCGTCTTCTGTTCCGCGGCTCGAGCAGGCCAAGCGCTGGTGATCAAACGATTGTGGAGTCGCCTTACGGAATGTTCTTTCACTCCAACAAACCACGATCGGTTGCTTCTACTCTACGGAACAAGAGATGAATGGATACGGACGGGAATCTCCTCAAATTCAATCCTTTCGCTCGTTTCTTCCGATGACAAGCGATCACTGCACCTCGCGCAGCAGCTTCTAGTGCTTGCAGGTCGACACACTAGGGCGAATAAGCTCGCACATTCTTCACTCGCACAGCACACGATTGGAGTATCCGATCTTGAATCAAGTCCTGCCACATTCAATGCGTTACTCTCTACAACCCTCATGCGGCAGCCACATCCGCAAGGATCAAAGTTGAACCGCGCTCAAAGGGTCTTCACGACATTCCTTGAGATGATCGAAACACACTCTACCTCAAAGGGAACTCCTTTCGCTCCGGATTTGGTCACCTTCAACATCCTTGTCAAGGCCTTCATTTCTCTCGACAAAGTCACCCTAAGGACTATTCGGGGCCTGTTTGACAGGCTCATCCTAGCTGGTTACCCATCTGGAGAGTATCCGCTGTTGAAGGATTGTAATAAGGGACCAGTATTCGGTTCCGACTTGGCTGGCAGCCGTGATCTCCTTGACTTCACTCGCTCGTCAAATACGTGGCTTAAAGAGTGCTTGTCAAAGGAATCACTGCGACGGTCGTTATCGTTCGAGAAACACGTGGAACCCCTTTACAAGATGTTCAAGAAGACATTTTACAGGAGAGGGGACAAAGAATCGGCCCGGGTAGTCCTCTATATCTACAAGAGCGTGAAAGAGCAACATGCGTTGAAGATGGAAGCCACGGAGAGGAAGCAACTGTTGAAGCAGAGGGAGGAGACTGTTTAGAAGCGAAGATATATGCATACGGATAAAATGGTACTTGGAAGGATTATTGGACTTTGTCATGTCTTCATTGAGCCCCTATTCAAGACTTTGTGCATGTTATCGTAACTTATTTAGCCTAGACATTAATGACAGAGTCGGCACTTGTTTGATTTCTAGAACGCCGTGTGTTGCAAGGTCATAGGAGAAGGCCTGGAGTACCTAGCCTCTTCCCCACATTGCATCAAATGGGCGTGAAGTATTCTATAAACCATGAAGAAACCACGTTGGGGTGAATAAAACGCCATGACCAACTTACACAATCACTCCTAAAAATAACTTGAATGATCAGATGTATCAACCGGTAACAATGAGATGTGTACAATCCGTATCAGAGCAAGGTCAAAATGGGTCATTGTCACTATGTGCGAGTACTTACGAGAGAGAGAGAGTAAAAGGAAGAAAAAAAAATAACTCTTGTAGAAGAAAAAGGTCCGTGAAACAAATTGATGTGGCTTTTAAGGTCAGATACCGGAGCGTAATAATAGCGAGTGAGGGTAATGTGAGAATAGTCTCTTGAAAAAAAGTGTCTGCGACGAACAGATGGGTAAATCACTCCAGGGAAGGGAAGGAGTGGCAAAAGAAAGAGAAGTAGCCAAAAGAAAAAATGAAGTCGTGAAACGTGGCGTGAGGCTGGAACAAAAACTTGACTTAAAAAGGCCCAATACCCGCGAAAACCTCAGAAAGGCGGAACCCAGAAGCATAACCAACAGATTCCATACCATACTTAAGACAAAAGAGGGTCTCTGGAAAATAGAAAGAAAAGATGTCTCTATGCCTACACTAGAGCGTTCATCAACACCCGCCGTCCTTCAGCTGGTTGCGAGGGAACTGATAACCAGATTGAGCCCAGGTAGTGTAATTGGGATTGATGAAAGCAGGTAGATGGTCTTGGATGTATTGAGCCGTAGGACGATCTGAAAAGAGGAAATCTAGTAAGTCCCGTGATAAAAGGAGGATGCTTCCGGAATCGTCCACTCACCCTCTGGATCACAACCAATGTTCAATTCTCCCTTCCTCTGATACACTCTCACATAATCGAATTTCAGAAGAGCAGGGAACGTCAACGTAGAAGGATCAACGGTCTGGTAACCCTCGGAGATAGCCAAGTTGAGAACGATTGCCATTGGTTCCTCAGACACCAATCTCTGACCGATTTCCACCGATGGGTCGGGTCCAGCAGCAGGAGCTCGCAGCTGCCATGAAGGAACACCGCCAGATACCCAAGTAATCTGAGCCTGGTCTCTATGCTCCTTGTTAGGCACAAATTCGACACCTTCATTGTAACTATTAGCAACATGATCGTTGTGAGGTATTGGGGTATACTCACCATAAACAGCAAATTCGGGATTGTTGTTCTGGAACCAGTTATCATTGATGTTCGTCAAACTCGAAATTGACTGCTGGGTAGCAGATCCCCTGTAAACCATTAACTGTCAGCCATCGCAAATCGCCAATGTTTCGTAAGCGAGACGTACTGGAAGTCATTTGGTATTGTTCTACTGGAATCAAAGATGGTGGTATACTGAGCGTCATAGAGATATTCTGCGCTGAATGGAGCAAACTGCGCCGACTGGGAAGTTACTCCTCCCGGTCCATTCTTGTCCTTTTCAGCTTCGAAAATATCGATTTCTGGAGCTCCTCTACCGACGAAGCGACCGTCAACCATCGGTCCAGGATGATCATCACCAGGACACGTGCATGCACTATATACGCTATTAGCCCCGCCCCGAATGAATGAAGGACCAACGGTACATACGAAAGTTTCTGCCCAGCCAAGTACGAGAGTGCACCATTAACTTTACTCTTTCCAGAGGTTGAAGCAAGAGGAGGGTCGCCAAGAGAACGAGTCTGGTTAGGATATGTACCAACATCACAAGAATCATACCTGTTTCGTCGCAAGTCAGTGATGTCTCAATTCCAGGAGCCCTTTAGCAACGTACGAATATGGCCAAATTCCATCAGTGCTACCACCATAACCAGGTCTACCAAGGTTACCCATTGTCCAAGCACCAGGCCACTGGATTTGGAAACGTGATCAGCCATGATGTCACGATGCCGATAAGAAACAAAACCTACATAACCCATAGCACCAGGTCCACCTGGGAATTGTACCGCAACTGAAAAGCAACGTGACGTCAAGCCCTGCGGGATCGATCGAGTATATACAAGAATCATTGCGTACCCTCAACGTAACCTCCAGAGAAGCAAATCTTGTTCCATGACTGAAGCATCGCCGACTTGTAGGGGAGATCGTGATTTTGCTCGGCGATCATCGTGATAACGAGTGCTCCGTCCTTGGTTGTCACTTGAGATGGATCGTACCATTCAAGATCTCTTGTTGCCCAGTAGTTGAGATCTACAGCCTCCCAAAATGGGTCGTCACCAGGGTAGAAAGAGCGACCGTCGGTGTTGAATTCATCTGAAAACACGAGTTCGTATTCTTGTCCGTCGTGTCCCATTCGTGTCTTGACAGAGTCAGGAGTTTCGGGATCTATCAGTGAAGGCATGTTGGGTCTAGACGGACGGGGTGAGAAATCGAACACAGTGAACCAAACGTAAAAGAAAGGACATACAGATCGGCTACCTGTCCAGTGGCATTAACGCCATTGCCAACAGTGAGAACCGTGTGTTCCCTTGTAAAGTAGGATATTACAGGATATCCGGCAAAGAGGAGAACCAAGGCACAGATAACACCAAACACGAAGGCAATGTTGAGCAGCCCTCTCCAGTTGAAGAACGGATGTTTCTCTTTGTATCGTTGTTCCGGGTCGTGGAGTGCATCATCTGGATCCGCATGCGGTGAGGCGTAATCTATATGAGGATTATCAGAATACGGGAGGAAGCCTCCTGCGGTATTACTGTTGGGGAAGTAGAGTGAAGGGTATTTGGAGTCGGATGTGAGAGAGATGACAGATCCTACGGAAGAGAGCGTAGAGAATCTGTTGTGAGGGGGGTTTGGCATGGAAAGGGAAGCTCGTAATGGCTGCGGTGAATGAGACAGTGTTCAGACAGCAGAAAAAAATTGACCCACCGAGTATGGACCAAAACTGCCCCCCACTGCACCACTTATGATACCTCGGATGGTGTCCCTTTCCTTTTCCTTCTCGCGTTCTCCACTGCTTGAGCTGCTGTGACCGCTTCCGCCGCTGTTTGCGCTTCCGACATCAGTGAGTTTGTCTCCACCCCAAGAAACCGGTCTTGAGCGATTACCGGAGGGCTGAGGAATATTCGGATTCAAAGGGGAGGGGACATAACTGGATGGTCTTGCACCGTATGTTTGATTTATAGCGGGATTTGGTTGAAGATTGCGTGCAGTGAGCGGATCCGCAGTGTGAGGAGACGTTGGGACGTTGGCATAGGATCCACCGTCGTGTGCAGCCTCCTCGCGATTATGCCAGGAAGACATTTTTAATGAAAGACGAAAGGAAGGTGCAGAGGGGAAGGGAGGGAGAAGGAAGAGGAAAGAAGAGGGGGAGGGTTGAAGGCGGCTGGGATGAGACAAAAGCTGTTACCACACGAGCCAGGGGCACTTCAGTCCCCTTCCAAATCACCCACGCTTCACTCAACAGTTCATTCTACAAAACATTTAGATTACTTGATTAGATACTTAGGAGTGACATATCACTACATCATTCGCCATCACCTTTATCATCATCGTCACTGTCTGCCGTAATGAAGAAGCAAATTCTTCGTCCCTCACAGCCGAAGGGCATTTCAATCTCCGTCAAGCGCTCGCAACTCCCGACGTCTTCCCGCTTCTCGTTGGGTGTACACCACGCCAAGGCAATGTGTAATTCTCCCGTCGTTATACGGCAACCTTTGATTTGAAAACAGTCGTCACACATGTTTGTCACCTGGCGCTTGTTCAGGGTTCACAAACTTCTTTTCGCCCCGTCAGGGCACATCCCCATTGCCAATTTGCCACCTGCATTCCTGCTCAACTTGAAACATTGAAACGATACAAGTAACGACTATGGATAACCAAGTCTCGAGCAATCAACAAAGCCCGAAAGATCAGGAGCAACGGTTGGATACGGCTTTCTTTTATGGGACCCTGATGCATCCCTCTGTCCTCACCAGGGTCATTCTCAACGACGGTGCTCACCTGAAAATCACTCCAGGGATTCTCAAGGTAACTGACAGGTTCAGGATCGGGGTGTGTTTCTAAATGAATCCTCCGAATTAGGGCTACACCCGTCATCATGTCATTGGAGCTGATTATCCTGCCATTATACCGTCGAGTATGAGTCACAAAACTTTCAAAAGAACCCCCAATGAAGACGAGGATACGGTGCGCGGTGTCATTGTTCAAGGGCTTACGCCGCACGATATGCGACGCTTGGATTTCTTCGAGGGAGGGGTAAGCCACGTTTATCCGTTATCCAACACACGTACTGAGACCTCGAATGTGTACTCGCACTAGCTCTACGACTGCATCAAGCTCATGGCGCAACCATTTTCCGACTTCCAACCTCTCAAAGACGTGCAACCGGAGGAATTGATCAAGCAAGCCTCACCGTCGAACAATGATCAACTGGAGGCTATTCCGGTGCTTTGTTATGTTTGGGGACTACCGGTTTATGACCTCGAACCTAGTATATGGGACTATGAGGCGTTCGTCCGGGACAAATTGGCCAGATGGATGTAGCGCGGTTTTCTTGGGATGATTGATAGACTTAGGGCTACACCCTTCATCCCAAAAAAGGAAGATAACCGGGAAGTTGATACGTAAAGATATCCGTAGAAAAAATTAGCATTGTCCGTCCTCATGGCACAACGATGTATAAGATTAGCAGCGGTCTACATTCAGCGCACAAATTACCCTCAATGCTCCGCAAATCTCTTCACGACAACGTATCCCCTAGGGGCTTTCCGCTCTTCCCTAGCTTGCTTCTTTGTCTTCACTTGACTGGCGGGCACGTTTTCGACACGGACCAGTTCCTTTACTCTTAATATTTTGCCAGCAGCTTCGGGGGAATGCGGCATGTATACAGTTCCCATACGTCGATGGATGCCTATAAAGTTATAGTTTCACATTAATAAACTATACCCTCCAATCCAGCCAATGCACTTTACCTAAAGTTTCGAGTGTTGCTTTGTAACGTTGTGGCAAACCAATCGAGGACCGCGTTGCGGTTATTTTGAAGTGTGTGAATGGCTCGTGTTCACCCTCTTTTTGTGCTATAGGTGTTGAAGAAGCCGAGGTAGATGGACTGGCAGCCGTAGCGGCGGATGTGATGCCTCGGTGAAGGATGCGTGTTGGTGCACGAAGGCTTCGGATATGTAGCGGTGCAGTCAACGACATCGTGACTAACAGTGGTAAAATCCATTTCAAAAGATAACGAGTCAATTCCTGAGCTATTTCATCCGGTTTAATAGAACTTACATGTAATCCTTCGAGATTATTCTGTATGAAGGATGGTGGGAAAATAGATCTTTTACCCAAATTTCCTAACATCCGCCATAGACAAATCATGTTTGACGGATTTATCGGTCTTTTTGCCATCAGATGTGTGGGAGATCCGCCAACCCTCATATCGGCATGACTATACGTTATCTACGATCCTCGAGACTTTGAAGTGGAGGTTTCTGCTTACTCTAGCAGATTCTCACATCCTCTTAGCGCGTAGAGTCACAGGGCTCATTCCAAC
>WSTZ01000229.1:8480-19873 GCA_019632295.1 Tulasnella sp. 418 | reverse complement strand
CACTGAGTAAACCACGCAACCGGAAGAACTGACGCGATGGAATCTTCAAATCCTGACGTGTCTCTACCGGAAGATCCTGGCTTGGGCTCTCTGCGTTCCTCCATTTCGGTTCCGCCCTCGATACCCTCCTTTCCTCGACGACCATCAGGCAGAATTGTTGTGACAAATGGGTCCTCTGCGGAGAATACTCCTCCACCCTCCAGTCGCGTACGCACTATATTAGAAGGTGATCCTGAAGACCCGAGCGGAGCGCTCGATACGCCCATTAAGGAGCGACGCAGCTCTTTGTGGGATGATACGTCTAATCCTGGTTTACCGCGTCCAAAGCGGCCACGCGCTACTATTGGTGGTGGAGGGTCGAAGGGTGGACCTACGAATCTGACTTTGAGGGAACAAGAAAAGGTGTGCCCATATTTATAATTACGTCAAACGCCTGCTGCTTTACACAACGCGATAATGCTATAGCTCATCGATGAAGTAAGGAAAGAGAACTTCGACTTGAAGCTCAAGGTTCACTTCCTCGAGGAACGTCTCACTCAACTGGCACCGGAGCACATGGTTGCTGCCTCTCAAATGAACATAAAGTTGAAGGTGGAAGTTCACTCAAGAGGACAAGAGATCAAGAAGCTGAAGAAGCTTGTGCTCGAGTTGGAGAAGGAACTGTTAGCAGTTCAGCAGGATAAAGAGCAAGACCGCAAGAAGGTTGGTGACGATGATGCTATGCGCGACGAATATGAGGCACAATTAGAGGAAAAGGATCACGAGATCCAAGAACTCAAGAATAAGGTGAAGGCATTGGAAGCAAGGCCTCCTCCTACTCCAAAATCGACCTCTTCAACAGCAGCCTATGCACAGCTTCGCGATGATTACGATAACCTAATGGCGCGTCAGTCCGAACTCGAAGACGAGTTACTAACTGCGAAGACAGCTCTTCAAGAATCTACCGAGGAGATTCAAACCATCGAATCCGAGTACGATCAATATAGAAATGCGGTCGAATCATCTTCGGAAAGACAGAAAATCGAGGAATTGCATGGGACAATTGAAGCAATGGACCGTCAGCTCCAGTTACTCGAGGATGAGCGAGATAGTCTAGCAGATGATCTCGCTCGGCTCCACGCTGAATTCAATGAGTCTGAACGCAGACGCCAACTGGACATTGCTGATCGTTCTGCATCGCGTGCCGAAGCCCTTGAAGAACGAGAAGAAAAAGAAAGCTTGGAGCGGAACAACAACGAAATTAGGGACAAATTGGCACTGGCGAAAATCGAACTGTCACAGCGAGAGCTGGAGTTGGAAACATCCATGCGGCAGATAGAAGAGCAGAACGACATTGAAGAACAATGGAGAGAGACCTGTGAAAAGTTGGAGGACGAGAATGATAGGCTTAAGCAAGTGAGGACATTGTTGTTATCAAAGTTTGCACCTGATTTTCATGGTTGTTACCTAGGTTGTCACTCGCATGGAAGAAAATGCAGCAGATCTGGAGACTCGATGCGAATCTTTGGAGAGTGAGAGGAGGGATCTTTCGGAAAAGGTGGAAGCTGCTGTTCGGCACATGAATGTCCAAATTGCGGAGCGAGAAGATGAGATTGCACGACTTGATGAAGACTTGCGTGACAGGGATCATGTCTTGCATGAGCGTCAAGAAGATCTTGCCGATGCTAATGACGAGATTGCAAGACTTAGCGGTATGTGCAGGGATTTGGAGGATCAACTTGATTATATAAAGGAGGAGATGAGGCGTGAAAAAGCAGACCATGACGATATGGGTAGAGTTAACGAAGCCTTGAAAGAGGTCAGCTCTTCTATGCTTATTGGATTTCCGAGGTGATCTCATCTTTCCTCGCTTCAGAAAATCTCCAAGTACAAGACACAGCTCTCAGAAGTGTCCAACAAATACGAAGATCTTCGACAGCAATACATCGAGGCTGACGAGCAGATGACAGCTCTGGAGAAACAATTCCAGGAGCTCAAGGATGATTATCACGACGAATGCGAAGCTCGAGTGAATGCTGAGAGGACGATAAGAAACTACGACGACCGCATGGATGAGCTCGAAGGAGAGGTGAGGAAGCGTAAACTTGACGTTGAGGATGTGGAAAACCGATGGAAGAGGGATCGAGAAGATATGGAAGCTGTGAGTTCCCGTATCTAGGACATGGAATTTGAGGCTGATCAGTGATTAACGATTTAGGGACACCAAGCTGCTATCAAGGATATCCGAGATCTCTTGTTACAGCGAGAGAGTGACATCGCATCACTTCAACAAGCCCTCAACGATGTCGAATCCAAATCTCGGCAACTTGGCGAATCTCATACCACCGATAGGTTCGCATTGGAGATGGAGCTTGAGAGGTGCAGAAGGGACTTGCTCAGAACAGAACAGGAGCTCGAGAGAGTTAGAAAGGATGCCAAGGAGCGAGAAGAGAAGGCACGTGAGCGAGAAGGAGTGCTCGATCGACTAGTGAGCTTGAATAATCGAAGGGGATCCCAGCATGTCACTGATAATCATCTACTATAGCATGCCGAAAACCGCGATCTCGCAAGTCAACTTGCCGCACAGACTCAAGCACGTCTTAACCTGTCTGAAAAGCTCGATTCTGCGCAGGCGGTATGATCATCCGTGGAATACTCTTTCTCGAAACTGAAACAATTGCCCCACCTCAGGCTCAGAAGGCCACTGAGACAGAGCTCAACACTCTGCGAAACCGTACATCCGAACTAGAGCATCGTCTATCCAAGGATCAGAAGCAACTGAGTACAACCGAAACACAATATCGGGAGCAATTGACGGAGCGCAACACGTTGCTCTTGACTGTTTACCAATATCTCGACAAGATCATTGGTGCAGATAAATCTTTGGTGGGTTTGACTCGGAATTTCGAGACATTGATGTCGTTCGCTGAGTGAATACCCTCGTTTTATAGAAGAAGACTGGAGGTGCCGAGACAAAGCCTTACACCAATTTCTCCGTGTTCCATGATAGCTTGATCGCTAAATTCAAGATCGTCAGTCAAATTCAACTCGAATTCGATAAGCGATGCAAAGCAATTGAAGCCAGGTTTACTGAGAAACTCAAGTGAGTGCCCTGCTTCATCTTGGTATTAGGAAGGTTCCTGAGCTCGTTTCATCCTAGTGATCTCAAGAAGCAACTTGATCATAAATGGAAACAAATTGATCGCTTCGAAGCATCCACGAAGGCTGCAGTTGAGAAGCATACTTCTATCAGAAGGAAGCTTCAAGCGAAGGAGGGTGAACTTGAATCCCTTAGGGTTAGCTGTACAGGCTCTTATACTGGCGAATGAGTCTCGCTAACGTCTAATATTTAGGCTGCCAATGCAGAGGCTTCGGCACAACTCTCAGCTCTCAAACGAACCAGCTCGAGTCCCACCGAGTTGTCAAAACTCAAGGGCATGACCGCTAAGCTGGCCGATGCTGAGCGACGGGTGAACCGTGCTAACAATCTAAACATATCAAAGGATGAGACAATCAGTGCGCTTCAAGAGAGACAAGTTACTGCTGATTCAAGATGGGAAGCAAGGGTTGCGGAGTATGAGAGGATGATTAAAGCTTTGGAGGAGAAGCTGAAGAGAGAGCGACAGGGTTCTAAGGAGTCGATTGCTGCTTTGCAGAAAGAACTTGAGTGAGTATCCTAGTTCTCGATTTAAGTAGCTCATGACTGATTGATTTCACTGTAAGAAACGTGAAAGAGCATAGAGCACGAATCCAAAGGGTGGATAGTGGCCTGGATGCTGCTATTGAGAGACGGGCATCTGGATCAGGAGACCAGAAGCGTTCTGGATGATCTGTATTACTGTATTGTCGTTTTTGTCGATCTTTGGGTTTCTTCACCGCTTTCGTTCGTTCTCGTTGAAGTCTCCATGTCCTCCCGGCTGTATCTTTTACATGGCTTTTGATCGTGTTTGTAATTTATTACCCCGGATACCAACCTGTATTGATGTCTGGTCGAATCATAGGCGGTTTATGTTTATAACCTACAATCTGCTCCCGCTTATTCTCCTTATTACAACTTCTAGCCATCAGTCCAAAAGGTTACTCCTGATAACATAACTCGATCGACGCCTGACAAACAACGGAACCTGGGATCCATATCGGGATGATAGGAAACGGAGATGATAGACTGCGTCGGCGGCGATGTTTATTATGTCAAGCTCTGTTCTATTGCATTGCCCGGGTGTGTACAATCAACTTGATGAGACTCGGTCTCGGAAGCACCCGTTTCAGCTAGTTTCTCGGATACAGATTTGGCGATTAAAGACGAAAACGAAAGATGTTCCCATCATTTACTGCTCATTCTCATTAAGGACAGGTAGTTGCTACTTAAGGTGTCTCACTAGTTGCCGTGATCATTAATCACAGTGTGAAAAGTCTCTGCCGATCAGGCACTCGTAGCTAAAGAAGCTAAATATCCTCGGACGGAGGACCGGAGATCACAGGAATGAAATTAATATTTGTCTGTATATGGATGTCTTTGATGATATACGAATAGGGGTTTGCCGTGACTAGCACTGCTTTAGGAGAATGTGGTAATTCGAGACGGCGAAGCTGAGAACACCATACTTCCGAGGCATTCCAAGCTCGAGGTCAAAGGACATCGAGTTCAGCTTCTCGAAGTGGAGTTTGCACGCTGTTGTTGTTGGTCGAGGTGCGTGCATCCGGTTTGGCTTCTCATTTGAATCAAATAGGCGTGAGATGGGATACGGAACTCACCGTCGGAAAAGTCCATTCGGCAGGGAAGGCACGCCAAGTAAACATCAAATAACAGAGCATGTATTGTGGATGCTCATGATAGAAGGTCCGAAAGAGTAGTAAAGTAGATGATAAGGAGTGATAAAAGCGTGTCATACCAATAAAAGCGAAAAATGCAAAAATGTCCATATCGTGCTCCTTCTATATCAGTCCCACCACTTGCTGTACACCGAGTACCATCCCTGCCAACGCCACACCGAGCATTGTTCCCATTTTTACAGTCTCCGTGGCTCCTGACGCGATATAATCGTCCCCTGGGCCCAGATTCACACCTGCGATCGTCGTTCCTGGGTAAGGTGCCAGCACCGATGGATCCATAGTGGTAAGAGGAGCAGAAGGAAGAGTAGATGTTGTAGTTGGAGTGGTGGCCTGTGAAGTAGCAGCAACAGTCCCGTTTTGGGGCGCGCCTGTATTGCCTGCTGTGTTAGATCCACCACTTTGACCACCTCCTGATTGTTGACCTGTCCCAGTTGGTTGAGGATTTGCTAGAGTGATCGTGACTGGTATTGGTACTGTGAATGTCACAGGGACACGATTACCCGTGAATCCCAGAGAGTTGGAAAATGCTGTTGAAACCGTGATGGACTGTGCGTGTGTGGACGCCACGAGGGACAGAATAAAGATAGAAGCGTCTGTAAGGACAATAGTGAGAATCCTAGGATAGCTATTAGAAGCCTAATAAATCACTCACATCGTAGCATTTTTTATGGAGTGAAGAGTTGGTGTTGGTTGGGGAAGAATTTGTGCGGTGTCCTTGAGGTGGTTCCTTAGTTCAAACTCAAATTTCTACTTTTCTCGAGCAACTATCGACCATGTCCAGCAAATCTCAGCTGGACCTTTTGGTCAAAGTTCGATATACTAATCCATTACCTCCACCACCATTTCCTCCAAAACTACTCAATATACCAACTGATCCAAAGAGATATGCAAAGACAGAGTTCACACAACAACTTTCGAATGATACTCCTCTTCCTATGGTTGTAGATGCGGAATTGGGTATGCCGTTGGATCTATCACATTGGGATGAACTATGGAATGGATCTACAGGCGATTCAGGTGAGAGTTGGTGTTCTCAAGTAGGAATGGTAGTTGACAAACCTGGATAGCTCTGAACCCGTCCTACAAGGATGCTCCTCCGACAGATCCAAGAGATCTGTTCATGCTTGAAGGATTCGTTGGAACATCAGCAGGAGGCTCCAACTCGGGTATAAACGTGTCTTGGCTGCGCAAGACAGAATACATCAGTCGAGATCCAGGAATCCGACATGGAGGTCCACAAGAAATGTACGTCTCGATGGCACCTCGCATACCAAACACCAACTAAATCACTCCTTTGATGGCAGAAAAGCACCAATAGATGTTCCTATAGACGTTTCTCGCGCATCTCAACTTCGCTCTATAGAAGACTCTTTCCCTTCATCAACAGAAGAAAATATAGACTTGAGCACTCTTCGACATCCAACCAAAAAGGATGTCACGGCAGTAGAAACATTTGAAGTTCTTCCCGATTCCGATTTATGGGCCAATTCGTATGATATATTCAGATTTGCCGAGAGACCTGGAGAAAGATCTTTGGATGTGAGTTCACGGGTTCCTCGTAATAGCTAAGCACTGGTTGTACTTACTATTTCTACTTTAAAAAGCGCCCAGATCCGAGATTGGATTGTGCCATATTCCGGCCTATGATGGCCGAAGGGGATCACTTCCTTGCTTATTACCTAACCAAGGATGACGAAGACACAGAGGCATATAAGCAAATGCGCACAGAAGATCTTGATTCCGCAGACAAGGTACCTTCAATTCTCTCCTTATAGCTCCTTCACGCCCTAACTGGTCTTTGGTTTCTAGAATATCGATTTCCATTGGATTCGAGATTACGAGACTGCCAAAGTGGAACAAGAGGTTCCTAATGAATTCTTACTCGTACTCGACAACGGTCCAGATGACGATGCAGATGATGTATTTGGAGGGCCTATAAGGAAGACTACGCATGATGTGAAGGGTGCTTATTACAGTACCATCGGAAGGAAGATCATGTTGAAGAAGAAACGCCAGAATGTAAGTGCTTTAGGCGTGTCGCATTTCCTTTTTGCTCATCCTCGCACTACAGAAATACGACGCGACATATGAGAACAAATGGGACGTCATCCAACTGTCACTTGCTCCATTCTCAGCCGAAGAACAAGAAGAGCGGGACGAAACTTTGGCTGAAGTTGTGGATCCTCAGTGGAGTTACAGAGTTGCTGAAGAGGCTGATGCTGAAGGCGAGGTTGATGCGGAGGAGATTGGAGCTGGAAGGACAAATGGTGTTAATGGACATGATCATGCGTATAATCAGGGTCTGGAAGATGCGGAGGGTGAAGGTGAAGATGAAGATGCTGTTATGGGAGATTAGAGATCGTAATGTGTATCTTTTCGACATGTAATAATAAGGATCATGTCTTCAAAATCGTGACTCCGCATGAACCAATGACAGACATAAGAAGCATGCGTGCATACAAAAGAAGAGGATATTGCCAAGAAACAACAGATGTGTAAGAGATATCAGAGTCCATGTAAGTGATATAATGAGAGTGAAAAAAAAAATGCATATACAAACAAGAATAGGAGCCGGTTTCAATAATTACGAAGATACTGCCACCCCCCAAAGCCACCCCAATCTGCCACTGAGTTGATCCCGGTTCTGAGACCCAAAAATAACCATCAATTTCTTATCAAATCGTATGATTGGAATCTGTGCTTTTCCTTCGTCCAAAGCCAAAGAAGGAATGTCCATCTTTTTTTAGTGTACCGGATTTCTTGGCAGACTAAACACAGGCAGTGCAAAGTTTCTTTACGTCACTTTTTCCAATCTTGTCAGTCGAAGTCTGAAACACTCACCTGTGGTGGAAGCCACGGTACCATTCCACTATACTGCTCTGGTGAATTGGGAGTCGATCCATACACATCTCGTCCATACGGGAATACATTCTTTGTCCATGGAGGTTCTAGAGGAAGTTTGCCATGAGAGTACGCATCTGCTGAAGAATGATACTGCGGCGGTGGAGAGCATGTTCGCTGTTGTGGTGGTGGCGTTTGTGTAGGTGTGGATGTGGGAGAGGTGCGTGCTGAATCTCCATTTGATGAAGATGACGGCTGTGCTGGTGTCGGCGGTGTTGCAGATGGTGGAGGTGGTGAAGGATCAGTTGGAGGTGTTGGAGGTTGGGGGGTTTTTGGCTTTGCAACCTCTACATCGGTGGATCGTTGCGCACCATTTGAACTCTCTGCGTCTGAACCTGGAGATGGCGGGGCAGGCACCGATTTTGATTTGTGAAAGACTGGTCGTTCGACCTAATAGTTTTTGGATAAAAATAGTTCATTTAATGTAAAGGATGGCAGTGAGGATTTCAGATCTGCGTACGTACCCGGTTTTTGGAGATGTAGGTATAACCAGCTCTGCGCGACATTTGGTGCTGCTAACTCTCGAAGCAGAGGCAATTATGAAAAAAAGTAGAGGTCAAAAGCACCTTGAGCCCCACCACGTAAAAAGAGAGTTGGACGGATTAAATGAAATCCACAACAATTACTCCTTCGGAGTAGATTCTTCCTGCGCTGCCACTCTTGGGAGACTTCTTTACCAAAAAGCGGAGTGAGATGAGAACGGTACGAGGTCCAGAGGCTTCACTGCCACATTGTTGTTGTGTTGTTGATTGAGCTAGAAAAACCCCTTGCACGTGTTCATGTTGGACCTCTCGCTGCGGGTCGGTCTGCTCGGTCTGACGGCATCGTTTAGTCGATGGAAGGCCTTCACCGCCAGATCCACTTTAGTGATGTCACTATTAAATAGTGTGGTGCCTGTATATCTGGGATATCTTGTCGGATGACTCGGCATCTCGATAGCACGTGATCCAATGGAGGACTCAGCACCCTTCGGTTAGAATGAGATAGCCTTTGTACACTTTACTACGCAGATCAGCCCGAATAACGTCTATCCTCATGGTATGAGTGCGTAAACGACTGCGTAAAAAAGCCATGGATCTGCATTATGCTGCAAGAAACAACCATGTTTCAGTATTGTCCTTGTGTTATGGAAACGTATCAGCCTTGTGTGCGTACTCACTAACGTCCCATTGAAACCGCAGCGAATGATGTCGAATTATACTTAGAAAAATATCTCTTCCCGGTATCCGGTATTTTCAAACCAACGAAATTGACATGTGACGATGAAGAAGCAGAGTTTCGATAGTTCTTTAACGCCATCAGTTGACCAGATTCGGTGGTTCTTTCCTTTCAAAGCCCATGGTTGCTAGTGCAACAACCAATGTCATAAGCGCGGAAGCCCTTACCGAATCCTTTTTTCTGACAGAAACGCGACATGGTCAGGTACAAGGCGCGATCTCGCCCCATCGGGAAATTTTGATTGATTACCTGATCACCGCCTCTCCTCTTATAAAGTGCATAGCGTTTAGGCCTTTTTTTCTTTCCGTGGCTTCACCTCTCTCCCGCCTCCTATTTTCTAGCCGACGACTGTTTATTCGGAGTCTAATTCTCTTTTGGTCCGCACCTGACCGTAATTCGTTACACGACCGCCCTACTTGTTTTTTTCGAACCGAACGGTACCACGAACATCCCCCCAACGAACGATCTAATACCCCACAGTTTCAGACCATCTTCACGAACTATACCATCATGCAGCCAGTCTCGAAGGTTCTTTTCTCTGCATTTGTTGCATCTTTATGGTTCACCTCATTCACGACCTACGCGCTTCCAACAAGTCCTCGGTTATTAAAGGACTTTGACATCAGTCGCCATCTTTTCCGACGAATTGCAGTTAGGGATACGATAACAACTCCCGCGGGGCAGACGGTCACTTCAGGTGTGTGTCTTTTGCAGTGGCGCGAAAACGCGTCTTCCGAAGTCATGTGGTTGATGTTTTTTTTCTTCTGATCGTCGCGTCGTAAGATTACCTCGGATTCGTCGCTACCAATCCAACGGATCAACCATGGACCGCTTCGTTCTCTGCGCCATTCAACCCTGGAATGTATTGTGACCTATCAAGTGGGAAATTGGAGAATGGCGCATGCACCGGTTACACGTGAGTGTTGTTGATCATGGTTTCAAGGGAACAGACTCTGATCAACAATCATAGCATTTATGTCGGATTTGCAGGAAAAGTGAACATCGAAGTTCCACCTCAGTCTTCTATTTCTGTCAAGACAGAAGCGGTTGTTCCGAATCCTTCACTTGGGACTATTCCGAATCCCAGAGGATTGGACTTGGAGACACGTCAAGTCAGTTCTACCAGTACATCAGGATTGGCTGAAGTTACCTTTACTACTGCTGTGTTTGCTGGATGGAGTGATTATCCTTTCATTGTTGGATCGAGCCCAGAATTGGGTGCTTGGGATAACAACTATGCTGTGAGTTTCCCCACTTGTAAGCAGCCATGACATACACATCACTCACACTTTCTTTTGTGCACAGATTGCTCTTCAAGTTACCGAGGAGACATACCCATTCTACACGGCCACAGTCAGTCTTCCCGTAAACACTCGCGTTGAGTACAAGTTCATCCGCAAGGCTCCTCATGGCGGAGTGAGTACCTTTCCGATCATACGGCGAACATCACATTGACCCCCGCTTGAAACATTCCCAGATTCGCTCAGAAGTCGGAGAGAATAGGGTACTTGAGGGATACGCACCTGGTACTTATAACGTCGCATCCGTATGGAAGGCATAATGTTGGTTTCAAAGGGACATTATTACACTACGATTATTCATACTATTTTTAGTAACGCAACGCTCCGCTTATCTATTCCAGCCTGAACGGACTTCATTTATTTATCTTTTTCACGAAGAGTAGTCTAATACCCTTTTTGTTCGTTTCTTTTTCCTGAAACAGGCCTAGTGCGAAGTGGGTCCGACGCACGCGAGCTCCCCTCGATCTGTGAATGATATTCCCGTTGATGTCATTATAATGTGTGAAAACTTCGCATTCTCAAGACTTGCAACGCGCCTCTCAAAGATCGACGACCATCTCACGAGATTGAGTTCTCAAACGGTCTGTTCTTCCTGGATACTGGTGATATCTCGCGAATCTGGTTACGGGCGATCGATCGTAATGCTTCCTCGATCGCACGCTACAGACCGGGGCATACGCAAAACTCGCTCATCGATTCTCTGGCCGAATAACCTCTCCGTCAAATAATCACATACCTATAACCGTCGGCCTTTCAATGAAAACCGCCTCATTCGGTGGTAGAGCGGAGCAGAACGTACCATGCGCACTGGTGGCTTGGAAAAAAAAAGAGGTCATTTTGGAATTTTGACTTTGAATTCTCCCACTGCTAAAGAAGCCCTGGAATATTAATTCTTTGGGAGTAATCGGAACCGACAATCAGGAGACATCGGTATACCATATCGTCCACACATTGGTTTTTTCTCTCGAGGGTTTCCTGGTAACTCACATGATTTTATTGGGCTTAATCACCTGCTTATACGGACCCATAGAACCTATTTGTGAGATTTGTATTCTCAGTATGTTTATTGGACCGTTGGATCGGCACGAGACAAAACTGTGGAGGAAGGGATGATACTTCTTGATTCGATGTCACACCTTTACCGCGGACAACGAGGCCTAT
>WSTZ01000228.1:0-16996 GCA_019632295.1 Tulasnella sp. 418 | reverse complement strand
GGTGTACCAGCACGATTATTCCTCTAACATCGGTACATCTCGGGGACGCACTCCACATCATCCTCCACGTCATTATTTTCATCGTTTCATCGCTCTTATCATCCGAATTCACCATTTTGGTGGCGATCCGCATTGATTTGCTTCAACCATTCCGTCGTTGGAGAACGCTCTCTCCACCGTTCCTAAATTCAGGAAATTACAAGAACCCTTGCTCACCGTTTTGCTATTAGACGGGGATGATGTACCAAAAGTGAGTAGACTAGCATTCGCATCTCATTTCAGGTTTTCTTCCATTCCATCCGATACCATATCGTGCATAGGATTATCTATACACATCCAAGCTTGATTCAAAATTCTACTCCGCAACCTATGCAAGCGATGGTGTGTTGATTTGTCTGACGAAAATGGTGTTAGTGGTGCATTAGAACGCTAGGAAGCAATCGACTCAATGAGCTCTCCTTCTTCCTGGTTCCGACAGAGACATGCCACCCAATAGACGCTAGTTACTCCGGGCATATTCTCCATCGTTTAAAGTTTCTTTTTCGCCTCCTGTCCCGTGAATTCCCTCATCGAACAAGCAATCAAGATCGACTATGGTTTGATCAGATCGGGATAGCCGGCCAAACGACTGGAATGTTCGTTTCCTATGTTTCAAAGGCCCTTGCACCTTGTCGTCCCTCCCCTCCCTCCGCAGGTGGCGATTGGTCAACCCCGCGATGGACGTTCAGTCTGCATTCCAGGCCAGCGATGGCCCTTCTCTCGTTCTTTCAACGCGAACGAGCATCATTAACATTATTCCCCGCAGTTGCAGACAAACTTCGTTTCTAGGCCTGCCTGCCCGTTGACGTTGGTGAGTACATCTTGAGGTCGGTAATACATAATATGCTCTTTTCATTAGAAAATCTTATATTTTCTCTCTGCGGGTGGTTTTTTATTGCTTCGAGTGACTCAGTTACATCAGACAATTTGAACAGGTCTTGTCGCTTGGGTTAAGAGACAGGACAGCGACACATGAAAGAAGAAAACGTGATCGGGTCTACAAGACATTGTAATGGAGAACCGGCCCGTAGACATTTCTCTCCTTCTGTCCAATGAACCGCTCACTTTTCACAGTTCAGTAACGCGGTCTCACCTCGGTCGATAACATTCTGCACAAAAGAAAAAAAAAGTTGAAGCAGAAGGCAGTGTGCGATTCCGGCTCACCTCAACCCGGAGATAACAAACCCATATGCGGAAGACCTTTTCGCTTATCTCCCCTCATTCCTTTTCCTTCATTCGGGTATTCGTGGTTCATTCGCAGAAGCACACACCTCCTACCTACTCTTTTGCAATAAAACGTCCCTTTCGGCCATCCGGATATGGCTAATGAAACCTGGGTTTTTTTCTTCCTCGTTGTCTCAAAGGTAAAAAAAAAGTGTTGAAGTTGGGCTGCAGTTCGGGTTAACTTCAAAACCACGCGGGTGTGTTCTTTTTGCTCTCGGAACCTCTCGAGATAAGGGCTTTTACCTATTGCTTCGAGGAATTAACCAAAAGGAACAAGGCCTGTTCATTAAAATTCTTGCACTGATGAACTCAGGATCAAGAAATGAAAGGGCGTTTGTGTCGTTGTCTATATGATTCAAGTAAAAACAGTGTTGAGTTCGGACTATTACGGAACATAGGTTCAAACTCCTCCGCACTTACCATCGTCGTGGTTGTAACGCAGAGCGGGCCAGGCAAGCAAGTCCGGTTATCAACTTGTCTCGAATTTTGTGCAAGTATGGCGTATTTTACACGTTGCAGGACTCTTGCGCGATGGTCTCTGTCAAGAGCTCAGCATCTATGTGGACGAGGCCTTCGCTTGCGGAGAGAACGGGGAATAGCTGATCCCTTATATCTATCTCTCTGGGGATCTGAATAACGATCGAGCCTCAAGTCCAGGACCATCGAGGTCTTGCCTGCATCCTTTTCAAACAATCTATACTAAATCCGATATCAATCCCTTCAACCATCCTCGTCCACTTCAGACATATCGCGACACCCGTTAATCCGAATTCTCCACGACCGCGCGCGCACCCAAGAGGACGTCCTTTCTTTCGTTTCACGAAGCAAAGCCCTGGTTCTCGTCACCATTCAAGTCATGATTGAGACTCGTACTTGAACGTTCGGAGCAGGCTCAGTTGTCCAAAGCACGGGATGTCGGCGAAATGTAACCACCAATGTTTCGCGTTTTTCTCGTTTCTCTGGAGACATTTCAGACTACTTCAAATACAAAACGTGGCCCAGTTATAGTCAAAACCCTTCATGCTGCGTGCTTTCGGCTGGATTCGTATCGTTTTTTCGATCCGATACCCATGTCTCAAGCATTTTTCTTTTTGAAGACGTGCTTGTCAACGAGCTGTGACCTCCGAATTTGATTGTGGTAAAGATATGTGTTCATATTTTTTGCGTTATACCATTTTCCATCTTCGAAGTCGCTCACCGAGGCGTCGTCACCTCTGTCATTACACGTGGTTGATCGTTTTTTCTTAGGACAAATGTGAGAGATGGATGAATCGTGGCGTTGCCTTGGGGTAGCTTGAGTATCCAGGTAAATAATTTGGGCATCCATCGATAGGTAGTACCAGCCACTATGCAGTTACTGAATTGGTATTTCCTAATACAGTTCTTTACCAATATCGATGAGAGCGGCGTTCACGCTAGGGAGTAATATCGCGGAGAGCGCTGCGACGGGTCACCGATCGGGAAGAACTGTTGCGTTATCGTGACCCAAGATAGTTACCATGTCTTTCAACCGCTCCAACATCCATGGTATCGCATTCATCCCCTCTTCCTTCAGCCCTTTTGATTGATCTCTTCAAACTTTGATAGCAGTCCAAAAGCTGTTTAGCATGTGTCGCTGCATCGAGCCGAACATGAACATGAACGCGAACATCTTTGGTGAGTGGAGCAAACTTCTATATTCAGCTGAATCACGAGATTGAACAACAAACGCAAGATTAAGGCGAACGAAGCGCTGTGGAGTATACTCTTGAAACAAGAGGTCCTCCTCGACATCGATGGAAGATGAGTGCGATATCGACGGTCATGCGCTTACCAGACAACCATTTAGGTGGAATCTCTTCCAACCTCCACGGATCTTGATCACCAACACATTCCAAACCTCGCTTACACCCCTAAACGTTCGACCATTTTCAGTCCGAGGATTGCAGGTGACTTTTCTCAGTTGCTCGCAGTTGACGGCAGGTCACCGTTCCCATTTTCGGCCTAACACCCGCCGCTGGGCGGTCTCCGCGGTTCGTCGCTTCGCCATTTTCCCGCCTTTTGACAGTTGGGGCGGGAAGAGATCGACCAGAGGCCTTTTAGAGTGAGTTGAGATGGTCTTGTGTGCGTGAGCTGGCGACGACGCGCTGAGAGACCTAGGATCTTGTTCTGAATCGTCTGACCAGGCTAATGGTGAGTGACGTCATTAATTCATTTCAAGACTAATCCTCAAATATCGGACGTCCAGTTCCCTATGCGTAGCATCTTGATGGCCTTGACGACTTGAACCGCGTCAGTAGTCCTAGAAAGGCGATTTCAGTCACCGGTTCGATGACTTCGTCACATACCAAGTTGGGCCAGAAATTCAAGAGGCGATGGGCGGATATCTCTACACCGCATCCTTAATTATGACCGACCAGCTGGGTCCGACCTCAATCTCGTTATCCGGGTTACTTGACATCCTTTGTAAGTAGATTGCTTCTGCCGCGGACATTACTACAAGAGGAACGCATACAACAAGCAAGGCGCCTCCGATAGACGAACCCCGGGAAATGCGATCGGAATGGCAAATCAGGGTCCTTTCCTAACAAAGCGTGGGTGCCTATCTTCCCGATAGTCCCACATCAACCCTTCCAACTTCGCATTCTTTTTTTTGCATGAGTGGACTAGCAAGCTAGCCAAATACACACTCTTCTTGTTCACAAGCCTGTCAAAACGGTACGTTGGTTCGACGATTTCGAAAGAAGATCACAAATGCTTGGTGCGTTTGTGTGGGGTGAATGTCAATGCACTGCACACCCTATTACCTTAAAAAGTATTCCCTTGCCCAAACAGTCTACCTTACAGTATCACAGCTGTCGACGCTCGGTTGCGAGGTGCTGATCAAGGCTATTCACCACGTTATGTGGTATTCTTAACTTTCGGCACTATCGGGTTGCGGCATCATCGCAAGCCTCATGGCTCAAAATCTCATGTGGTCGTTAATTCGATTTGAGCTGGAGGCGTTGGTTCGACAAAGTTTTTATTTTTGAATTAAGAGGGTTTAGCTTCGCGCTGACGGTATGATCTCGATGAAATGCACAGGACAGACTAACAAAGAATTTGATGCCTGACATTCAATTCATTATAGTGTTAAACCTTAGAGTTCCACGGAGGCCATTATGCAAGGATCGGCCTCGTCAATAATGGACTTTCGTTCTTCAGATCCCGAGCGCCAGGATTGATCGTGGAATGGGGTAACGTCGACTACCAAATCAATATCGCTTGCAGTGCGGAAATGGTACTCTTTGGCGCGCCTCCCACACCTAAAAGGCTATATTCGTACCTATCCTCGTCATTACCGACTCTCACCTTTTGTGATGTGCATGCTCAATACACCTTGCTTCCAGACCATGTCCAGACGCTCGCTCCTACAACTTTAACCCACGAGATGACAAGTAAGTGGGTGCACTCTCACTATGAAAGGTAAGAAGTTCAAACTTTTCAACACGGTGCAATATTGACCAAAAGAGCTCACCTGTGACTGAATCTCACCCCGCTTTCAACAGAAGTTGCGTGTGGACCGTAAACCCCCAAAAAGGTCCAGATGTGCCTTCGATGGAGGGAACACTTCTTACACTTCACATTTGATACACCTGTACGTGTGGCGGTAGAACCGGTTTACCGTGACAAAAAAAAATTATGATTGTACCTCACCCAGTACATCAACTTTCACGCAGCTAGGCGTGCAATATATCGCATTTCACAATAGTGGGCCTCCAGCAGTCTGGGTTGGGAGATTGAATGTCCAGAGTAACAGGTCGCTTTGGTTCTTCATCCAACCTACTGACCAATCACTTGCACGTATATTGGCTCTCACATGCACAAACGCCTTTTGTCCAATGATGCGCATTCTCGGCGATACTTTATTCAAGGTCTTCTTCAACTCTAGGTTCAAGGATACTACATTTCAGCGCCTCATTGACAAACCCTTTCTGGTTCCTATCTTGAACGATGCAACAGCATGCTCATTAACAACTACCGGAGGTGAAGCCGAATACGCGCTAGGCTTTGGCTTCTGATGGCTGTCCCACACCGACTCGCTCGACTACTATTGCAATGAAAGTTGATGCCTCGCGCACCTTCATATTCCAGGCTGGGCCAGACGAGCCAGGGATCTGTACCTCCAACTCGCCTTTGCCATCCATTTACCTTTCTGCAGCCCTAGATTTCCCAGCATCGTTGGGAAGCTTTCACATAGAGCTACATGTTTGCTGTTCGCTTCGAGTGAAAATAGAGCGAAGATGGAAAGAACCAGTCCAGACTTCTTCTCCTATCCGCGAATCCTGAGCCTATCGTCCAATCTGGACCTCAGAAAATCGACGCTCCCTCTCGCAAGCTGAGGTGATAGCTGGCCTCAGTGGTGGTCCTTACCATCGTGATGCTATATATTGCGACTGTTTCATTGTCAAAGTTCGATTAACGAGAGACACCTCCCTCCATTACCCGAGTCTGCTCTTCAGCACCGAGTGGCATTTTCCCGAAGGGGAAGGGTCCTTGTCGGCTCTCGTAATGACCCTATCATCTAGAATCACATTTGGTATCTTTTACCTAACCTAAAGGTTACAAGTTTTTGCATCAGCTGTCGTGGGGATGATACACTTTGGGATATTGGGTTCCGAAGAGGCAACTCCTTCGGAGTAGGAGAGGTGGGAGGCCGACACTCCTTAACGATCTTCATATTCCTTGCAGTAGTAACTGCTACCCTGACTCTTCATTCATCCAATTGGAATTGGTGCCTGGGACGGTTATCGCGCCATGAGTTGCAACCCGATTTACGCAAGGTCAAGGTCGAACGGTGGGTAATCCATGTCTCACTCGCTCGAGGCTTCTCACGTTTGTCGCCATTCGTCTTCTTTGCTACGGACTAGGATATGTCGGATCATACCGATGCTTTGATTGAATATGACCACAGCCGATCATACTTACCAGGTGGTTTTAGCTTAAGCCCGATGGTTCGCGCCTTCTATCGGATGTCGTCATTGATGGCGCTCAACTCAAACTATGCGACAACTATGTTGAAGGTAATTTTTTTCGGGTTGGGCAATGCCGTATGGCGAGTCCAACGTGGTTCAATAATGTAGATGTGATAGCTTTAGTGCCAAAAAAGTGGTATGTAGTTTTGTATTACGCTATCTGCCGCTAGCAACAATATCAGTAAGGCCTTGCTATATACCCTATCTCTTTATTGCAGAACAGATCAAGGGCAAACTGAGACATTGCTAATTGATACTTTAAAGCCTTATATCTTAAACAACGAAGAAACAAGGGATGGTGTAAGCAAGGAGCGATATATATTGAAATTCATATCTTAACGGACATTGACCATATGATCAAATAACTACATTAGATACTATAAAACATTCGATAGCGGAGAGGAGCGAGAGACAGGTACTGAATGGCAAGAAGACAAAGCAAAGGGCATTCTGAGTTGATTACTCCAAAATCATTCCATTTTGTCCATATCCCTCTCCGTCAATTCCGGGGAACGACCCCAGAATGGGGGATGATTGTCCGCGGTCCACATACATTGGGGATGGAACCGACAATGTCAAATTTTTGGCTTTGTCATTAATGATTGGGCTGGGCGCTAACAACGAGGGTACTGGTTGAAGTGGTGATACTGGATCATGGTCATGGGAAAAATGGAATAAAGCAGGTGATTTGAGTGGCAGCATATTCGTATCCTTTCGTGATTTGGAAGGAATATCCGGTAAAGGTACATCTGGAGGAGGGTTACGCAAAGCGGGTATTGCGGATTTTCGGGAACTGGTGGGATGTATTTGGGTCAACAACACGATGCTCGGACTTATTCCAAATGGAAACACATACCGACTAAGAGTTTGATACTCTGGAAGGCTCCATATGCTATTTGGCCTGGTATTGAATTCCTTTCCTTCGGATGCAATCAATGCCCCGGATGTTCGTTGAACCGCTCGTTGGGCATAGTGGACCCTCTGAACAGGTGATTTGACTGCAGCCATTGGTGAAGATGATATCGTAACAGAAGATCTCCGACGCCTCCGAGGAGCCGCATTCATGCCTGTCTTCCTGGTGGGAGAAGGAGGAGGAGGTAGTAAGCTGGTAGGGGATGTCGGATTTTGGACTGAAGCCATTTCAGGTAGGACTCCTCCAGCATAGCCACAGTCGTTAAAGCCAAACAGACCAGCTGTGAAGAGTGAAGAGTACGATTCGTTGACGGACATTCCAGTGAGTGGTGGTGGGTTGAGTGTTGAGAGTCCAGTTAACACTCAAATGTTCAACGGGGACTCTTTAAACTTTGGTAGCACGTGATACTTGTTCCCTGTATCCATGTCCCCGTTCATAGTAGACCCTTCCCCAAGCATGCCACCAACCAATCGTAAGCTAGCCGCCCCCACAGACGAACCACATTTGTCCCCATACAACATCAGTCACAACTAGTCATTACGTGTCATTGTTGTTGCCGAGCAATTGGAAGTCTAAGCGAGAACAATGTTGAACAACGGGCGATGGTTGTTCAGCTACAATGATCAAAATACAAGGCTAGTTTCACTGCGCTTGAATGAGTTACAGCCTCAGACATAGCCCATTTACCGAAACTTCAGCTATAGACTTCATAATAGTACCCATGTTACTCTACAACAACTTCCGCTTTGTCTTTGCTACCTGCACTTTTTTGCTTTGCGGGCTGCAAATCATACACAGCTTTCGATCCTCCTCGACCACCTCGTTTCCCCCCGCCAAGCACTTTCCCTCCTCTGGGCGAAGTCGACGGTTCATGAGATTGGTCTTGCGACCTTTGGTGACCTCTTCCGATGAATCCGCCTCTCTTTCCTCCGCGTCCAAACCTAATTGAGGAAGGTACGAGAGACAGTGCACCGATGGATGAGGTCAATGCTTCGAGTTCCGATGACACGTTTGTTTTTGGGATCGTCGAAGACTTTGGGGAGATCTTGTCGGCTGGTGCTTCTGAAGAGGATGGGGACTGCTGTTCAGACTGAGGTTGACGTGAAAGGGGGCTGTCCACTGGGGATAAGGGTTCAGCATCCATGGAGTCGCTGTTGATTGACTTTTCTTGTGCATTCGGCGCTGATGACTTCTCTTCTGGAGCCGGCCTTTCGTGCCATTCACCCCGAATTAAACTTGCTCCTGGCCCAAACTTGATGAGGAGATCCCCAATACCCCTATTGATTATAGAGAAGAAGAACTCTTTTGGATAACCATGAACGTCAATCAAGTGTCGTCTTCGTCCCTTTGGTGTCGCGAATACACCTTTGCACGAGGGCAAAAAGCAAGCAAACTAAGAGTGAAGGGGAGTGAGGGGGATGCCTCAGTAATAAGCTCGTGCTTCAAGGGGTTATGATATCATACTGTTTTCTCTCCTCGTTCTTGCCTTACTGCTGTTAAAGGGTCATGGCACTCAATTAAATGCTATAGAATTGGCTACATCAACTATTGCGCGAGGCAATCAGGTGAGGCAAGATTCCTACCAGATCGAGGAAGCGCGTGTCCGGGAAGACTTTGCCGCACTGTTTCTCGCGATTGCTTTGATGTTGAGGGATTGAGGCGGTACAAACGTGCGAGTGATATGTTGCAAAATGCTGTTCAAGTTCCCGACTGTTTGCAAGTTGAGTTGGGTTATGAACAGGGGGATTGCAGGTTGGAGGAAGGGAGCATTGGAAGTTCGATTGCGACCTCCGTTTACCTCCAGTCCGGACAAGCTTCTGAGGCTCTGCATCGACTTCAGAGTCCTGAGTGACTTCCGAATTCAAGGATGTACGAGCTCGCTTTGACATTTGTCGTTCAAGGAACAGCTGATGTTATCTCGTATCAACGTGTTGAGATTGAAGTCACACACATCTAAACATCTATGAGAAAACTGTGGAACAGCCACGTGCTCCAGATAGAATTATCTCCCTGGGATATTAACTATCACACACCTAGCTGTGCCAAAGGTACTCTGATCACATCTCGAAGGATAAAAGGGGATTATGCGGGAAGTGCAGTGAAAAAAACGGGTTAACAAAGGTACGGCGGCATTCGCAGAACAACCTTTACACAACAAGTGAATCGGCGGGTTCAACAACTTCAAGGCTATCAGAATCTCTCTTAGGAGAATCATTTTTCATATCCTTATCTCGTCTTTTTGATTCCCTCGCAGCGCGTTTCTCCCTTTCTCTCTCGACAAAGTCTTGGGCCATTTCCACTGCTTCAAATGGCCGGGTCTTGTAGCTCATCAGATGACCTTGGATAGCTGCCATTGATAGCTCTCGCTCGGGTATCATGGACGAGAAGCGATTGGCCAAGGATGAAAGTTGACTAGGAGTGAGTTTAGGGGCAGCACGGCGTTTTCTGCGAAGATCCAATAGAGAGGTCGAGTCGTCAGTTGGGGACAAGTCTGAAGTTGATGCAAGGGATGGGGAACTAGTGGCTGTTGATTGCGGAGTCTTGTTAATTCCATTGAGGAGTGGCGCTTTGACCTCCGTCGAAGCAGTATCCGATTCCGCACTATCACGATATGAATCAACATCGCATTCTGCAGGCCCTTTTTCAATCAGAACATCCTCAGACTCTGGCGCGCCGGCAGGATAGAAACACTTGAATATTTCTCCAGCCTGCCATTGGCTAGCTAACTCAAATTCGATATGCAGATCCAGTCGGCCAGGTCGAATAAGAGCTGGGTCAAGAACTTTGTAGTTATTCGTGGTTGCGAATAGGATTCGACCTATTAGAGAGAGATTATGAGAATCTAGACAACGGAAACATTGTATTGAGCAGAAGTACCTTCTTGTGCTGCCACACCATCAATAGCCCCAAGCAATCCACTTAGAGTCACTCCTCGGCCAATATCGCTTGTTGATGATCCAGCTGGTCCCGGTTTGTCATCATCGCTATCCGACGAACCGGGGAGACCTTCGCGATTAATTCCATGGGTGAAAGCAGCGTCAATGTCTTCCATAAGTGCAATCGAGCGGGCAGGAAGAGAACATATGAGTTCATTTAGAGTTGCGTCGTCCAGTCCCCTCTTCGAGAGAGAGACCACATAGATGTCGAGCTCCAGAGCTCCGGCTATGGCATGAATGAGGGAGGTTTTGCCTGATCCCGGTGCTCCGTGAAGGAGATACCCTTTTTAAGGTCAAATATCAAAAACCCGTCATAGACACGACAGCCGCATGATAGCTCACCTCTGCGGAAAGGTATTCCTCGCTCTGCATACCATGCTTCACTATTTAAAAAGTCGCGGGCGTCGTCCAGGAGTGTCTCTTTGATTCCTGGATTGAGTACAATTGAACTCAGTGGACGCTTTGGTCTGGATCCGGACCAACGCCAGTTGTTGTACCTGGAAAACCAAAAATTTGAGAATCAACTATCGGAATGCAAGCCCGGACCTCAACTTACGGATCCGCAATGTAAATCGAGACACGATTGGCTTCTTCCGCTTTGTGCAACCTTTGAGCCTCTACCAGAAGATTGTGCAAACGAGAGTGTTTACGGCCGAAGATGCTATATGGTCAAGGTTAACATATGAAATTCAGAGGCTGTTTGTTAAACCGGGGTGCATACTTAACCGTGAGTGATTCAACCGTACTGCCTTCCCCGATATATTTGCGATCCCTGGTCACCCTCATGAAGGTTCCCCCATAAAACACGGTATGAGTGATGCCTTGAACACCGCCCCCGGTCAGGTTGCGTTGCCTTGATAAATTTGTATTGCTCACCAAATGCTGGAAGAAAGTTAAGTCTTCTCGAGTCACCAACAGCACCGTTCTCGGTACAGTCGTCTTCTTTCAAGATCACAACGCCGTTTTCATCCCCAATATATCTGCTAGACGCTCCCCAGTTGCGAGTGCTGACCTGCAGTTCTCGTGCCTTGCGCCTGATTCCGCTTGTCAGGGAGAATGGAATCCACGGTGTTCTAAACACTTACCACCTCGGTTGCCTTGAGAGCCAAATCATCATCCAATCGTAAGCGTCGTCATCACCCTCGAAATGAACTGTAATGAAGAAAGAAGCCAAAAATGTTGCCCATAATGAAGATGCCGATCTACGGGCAAACTCCAGAACGCCTCCTATGAGCGCAAGCTTGATCCAGTCATGAAAAGCCGTGAACGAGAACAAAAAGGAAAACAAAGAAGGATTTGCATCAGGGACAGCTCCAGCAGTTCCTGAGGGAGATCCACTAGTCGTAGGATTTGGAGCAACGGCTTCAGAGGAAGACGAGAGGGAGTGAAGTCTGTTGAAAATCGCTTCAATTGCCATTCCTCAAGTGACTATGGGAGAGGTGATGATCTGAAGTTTGGTTGACTGGGGCTTTATTTAACACATCGGTGTTCCTAGCTAGGGCGTTCTCAGGGAGGCAGAGGTCACGAACGAATAGCCCTGTGACCTAAGTAGCAATGCCACTGGCATTCATGGGAGAAAGCATGATGGTCGATGCTTGATCGCTTTGTAGACAAGAGAGTCAGGCTAGGTCATTAACGCATGGTTTTCGACTGCAAACGTTGTATGTCTGCTAAGTGTTATGACGACCATTTATCGCATGTCATGCAGAATAAGTTCAGCGCAACTTCATATTCCAAACATTAAATGCGCTATCTTTCAGCCCTCTGCATTCATGGAGGCTCCAATAAATGCGAAATGCCCGTGGCAGCATTGCCCGGTGCATTACGCAAGTCTAATTATGGAATGTACTGTACCGAGAACTCTCCGCACGCCACCGCGATTCCCAGAGTCAGTGGATGCTTTACCTTTGAACGCAACGATTGCGCCCGCGATGAAGCAGTCAGAACTGAAAGAGAGAGCTACTAGCGCCGTTGTTTTTGATGAAAAGCCCCTGAATTCCCACTGTTGTTGTTGCTTCTTTGTCGCCTCATGCAATCACTGCTAGTATATCGGGAATCAAATGTTTCAATGGACTGGCGCCAATCATCACAATCACAATGATGTGCAGGATAAGCGCACCAATTGAATTCGTATATGAGTGGTGATATTGAGGAATTAGTTGTCAGATAAATAGAAACATACAGATGGTATCAATCTCTGTAATACCCGTCCAAACCAATGCCTGCAGTCCTAACCGATCCACATGGATGTCGAATGGGTTCGACAGCTTGAGTTCGGTTCATCACTAGGTTCATGATCGTATCCTCCCATTCTGCAAACCATTCTCCTTCCCTCGTGCCTTGATGCTCGCATACTCCGCTAGCAGTTGCTCGAAGCAAAGGAGGTCTCGCGTTAGCGGATGACTTGGTGCCAGCAGTACGTTCTGAGTACTGCTCTACAGTTTCACCAGGCGTAGAGTCCGCTTTATGAACCCACGTTGACATTGCAAATGCGCTTCCCGCAACTCGCCATTCGCCACCGCCACGCGAATGGAATCGCTTAAAGGGCCAGATGAAAAGTGGATAGATGAGTGTGATCCAAAGGAAAAACATCAACCATTTCCGAGTAAGCATCCGGGCAAGTCGTGTATCCGGCATCACGGAAATCTCTGAACCAACCATATTCCAGCTGACTTTCGGCTGGTGTTGATAGTGGGATGAATGGATGGCTTGAATGACGGAATTTTGGAGTGACTCGAGGTTCCAACCGTAGACCTTCTTCTCGAAAACGAACTCCTTGAGCATTTTATTGGATGCACAGTATTCATCAGCCCATTCTCTCAGTGTTTTGTTCGGTTTCGGGATCTCTACTTCATCCCGAACGATCATACGCCGGAGAGATGGATCTGATGTGAGCTGATGCTGCTCTCGTAGGTGGTCCGATTCGATGGAAGATTGCAATCCGTGTTCTTGACCCACTATGGACTGCCATGGTGGAATGCCCCATTTATGGTGAGCATTCCTGGACCAAGCGGACTGTTCCCTTTCCTTCTTGGTTGCTCTTCTGCGTCGATGTCTCCACCGCTCCACTATACCCATAGTCGGACGAACGGTATCGAGTGTATGCTGAACCAAGGCAGTCTCTACATCCACGTGCTCATCCTCGTTGGTTTGTTGCGTATGTGGCTTATTGTCAACTTCGCGAATCATCTTGCCTCGATATGCAGCTTCATGGTCACTGACCGACCATATTAGTGGGCCGTTGGGGTTGGGCATGATGTAGGAGGATACGTCGATGGTGAAATCGAAGTCGACTACTGTCTCCGTGTAGCTTTCCATCGCTACAACTCGTTTTCCATTTTCAAATCGAACCACCTCCCTATTCCGCCATTCCGTGTGATCTCCTCGACAATGGAGAAATAATTGCGGAGGAATATTGGCTTGGGAAAGCAGGAAACGATAGAGAGCCTCCCCTGTAATATGGTCAATAAATTGAATATATCAAGGATAGGAGATATACTAACCATCTTCATTCAGATGGGGATCGTGAGAGATGACATGCCCTTGACCGCCAGTAAAATAAGTTGGCTCGTAGGTGGTGAATTCAGGAGGGGGGTCCTGGTTGGAGGTCAGCTCCCCACTGGTAGCTAGTTCATCCGTAGCATGGTCCTCGAATCTTGGCAGCAGTGGACCAGCCTGGCGTTCCGAAGAGCCAGATGCAGTCTGATCCTGATCGTCCTCGGTGGGTAATTGCTTGTAGTCCCCCTTGGTATCTGAATTACCAAGGATATGCATTAAGGAGGTAGTATGGTATTAAGGTAACAGACGCACACTGCCACATGTGGTTTATGGTTTCTATCTCCGTCGAAACACATTTACAACACGTACCACGTGATTCAATTCTACATCACGCGTCTCTTATGTTCAAGTTTTGACTACTCCAATCACCAAGCCCGTTGAATGATGGAGGCGCAAAAGAACGTGAGATGGGCATTCGATGGTGCAGAGGCACCTGATTTGAGTGATGTGTCAATGGTGTCGTCAGTGGCCTATTTATTTCTTGGTTCTACTGAGACTCAACACTCATTCGCGGTTACAGATCTCCTGATACAGCTGCATCCACATTGGAATTCATAAATGCGCAGCTCGTATCACACGGATTTGTGCGCTCTCCTGGGCTTCAGCTTGGGTCTCTTACGTTTGCGGAACAAGATGTGGTCGCAAAGTGTTTGATGGGGATGCTTCGACAACGGATGGTATGTTGATCACGTACTCATCGCGTCATACGCGAAGAATGAACTCATCTCTTCCCTAGAATGATGTGTCACGCTCAGAAGAGCTTAATACAAAGCTTCGTACTCTCACGTACGAGTACGAAAGGTTGAATTCCATTCATCAGGTCGATTTGAACAAAACCGCCCAAGCCGAATCAACCGCTGAATCCGCGAAAGCCCAGAAGGCCGCAGCACTCAAATCATTATCAGCCTCTGAACAAGCCCATAAACAAGCACTTGCCAATCTATCTAAGGCCCAAACCGCTCTTCAATATGGCCGAAGTACAGCTCAGAATGAGATCAAAAGGAAGGAGAAAGAGATTGAACGAATAATGGAGAAGTGTACGAAAATATGTAATGAACAGGCACGCCTGGGATCAATCGGAGCTGGACTCGCATGTGCAAACCTTGCAATAGTAGATGGTTTAAAACCACCTGCAGTGAGTGACTTACTCATGTAATTAGGCTGGCACCTTACCCTTTTATTAGGAAGATACCCTTGTGGAGGAAGCTCTTTCGGATCTTGAAGCGGACAAGACTCGCCTCTTGAACGAGAATGACGCATTACGAGATGTTCTGCTCTCGTGCGCTAGAAGTTTGCAGTCCCTGCAGCATTTGGTTAATCCTACAGAAACGGAGGTATGTGCTTGGTTAAAGGTTTGAGATTTCTATAGTCCTTAGGTCGTGTTTTAGGCTCCGTTTCTTACAGCCCCACAATTGTTCACCCCTGAGCTCGGGACAAGCCTATACGATGCTACTGCTCAAGCCATGAACGCACATTCCAAGCTGCGGGAATATCTATCTGACATCCGTGAATATGTGGAAAGATCTCAACGCGAAGCTCAGGCGGTTTATTCATCTCAACAAGGACAAGTCGAGACTGATCATGCCAAGCCGTCAGCAGCAGAGGAAGTGAATGTCATGAAACAAGAAATCCAGAAACTTAAGAAGGAGCTCGGTAAGATAGTTACTTGGTTCTGTATAGATTGATCGCTTACGTTTCCATGCACTCGTATTAGACCGAAAGTCAAATATGAACGACAAGAGCCTCTCTAACAAAGAAAAGGAATTGCAAGAGGAACGTGCAAGATTGAATGAAGAACGCGCACGATTAGTGAAAGAAAGAGCAGCCATAGAGGTAAGTACTGGGCTCGTTGGCATTCGTTGAGATCCGACGCTGATTGCTTTCAATGAGCAGGAGGGACGAGCCAAGCTACTGGAGGAAAAGCACCAATTGCAAGTTCAGAAGGCCGTTGGAAGTATGCCAAATACACGGGATGCTCAACGGGAACGAGAAATCGAGAACTCCATGGCCATGCCTCAATCCAATGTTACTCGCATCCACAAAGTACGAAGAGGTCGGTCTATTGGCTCACCAGATGCAGAAATAGAAATGCGGGATGTAAGGACCAGACCTAGCTCGGATGGATATCAAGGCAATGACGATACGACTGCCATCAAAACAGCTACGGTAGCTCAGCCACGTCCATTGCGCCCTGCTTTAAAAAAGAAAGCAGCCACAGGGGGTTCTTCGATTCCAACTCAATCTGAGCAACCGCCTCCGCAGACGATGGCAAACCCTCTCAGCACGACTGCTTTGGAGACCTCACCGGAACGGGCGAACGGAGGCGATCGAAATCCATTCGATGAGGTTCTCCTACTCTCCGCCCAGCGACCACGTCCTGTCTTCACAGAGGGCTCATCTGAACCAAAGTTTCAGCCTTTGATTCTCTCTGACCCGCAGGACCCCGATCAACCGCTGGAAGAGACCACTAACCCCCCTAGTTCACACCCGCCGCAGAGAAAATCCAAATCTAAGGGCAAGCCATCTAGTAACGTTTCTCCTAGCAAGTCTCGCACTGGAACCACGACTTCTATTCCACCACCCGTCACGCCTCCCATCTTTACTCATCGCCGCATCGTCGGCAAAAAGCATCAATATGCACCCGCTGTCCCTTCTCCACTTTCGCGCATCCTGAGGGCGACATCCGATTCAAGCTTCGAGCGTAGCACAGAGGATGACCCTGGCATTAGTTCATTCAATCCCGTGGATGAATCCAGTGCAGTGGGTGACATGCTGACTAGCTCATGCCGAATACGCATGACGAAGAGCAAGAGTGCTCCATTACTCTCTGAGGCGCCTTATATGGACGACGACGACGACGGTGATCAATGGCAAATGGACGATGACCCCGACTCGGAGCTTGATGTCCCAGCCAGGCATAACATGAAACAGCCAATCTCTAAAAATACGGAACCATTGACCGAAGACGACCTTGTTATGGTTCCCACTAAAACCGTTCGAGATATCAAAGGGAAGGGACCGTTCAAACCACCGTCCAACAACATTGCTTCTCAACGCCAGCCTGCCTCGAGTCACAGGAAAGGTGGAGCGACCACAGCGCCGATCAGGTTACTTGCTCCCAAAACCGGGGCCAGCAAGCCGCATGAGAAGGAAAACATGCCATCGATAGCCAAAAAGCCCATTCGTCCCGCTCTCAAACAAGGCCTCACCGCGGCAAAGCCTGCACTGGCAAAGCCTAGCCTCAAGAAGCCTGGTGCACGGTGAAACTCGTCTGATGCAACGAGATGGTTCCATCGACAAGCTATGATCGCTATCAACTAGAAGTGCATATG
>WSTZ01000227.1:9491-29416 GCA_019632295.1 Tulasnella sp. 418 | reverse complement strand
GCTTGCTACAAGAGTCAGAGGATCACCGCAGAATCATGTCAAACTTGAGAAAACTCACCATCCCAATTTTTGCAGAAGCACTAAACATCCACCATCTGATACACCTCGTAAGCTGGTTCTTCATATGGATGTACTTTACGCAGCTCAGCTACAGCAGCTTTGACATCGCCCTGAACAACTACTTCCACTTTATCTTCCTCTACAAACTCGACCTGACCAACTGAGCCAATGGTTGGATTGGCATTCTCCAATGGTTTGAATTGCCCTGTGCCCCGACACGCAAAAGCACATCTATCATATGCTCCAATTTGTCCGATTCTCATCCCATCTTTTGAAGCCGAGAAAAGCTGGGAGAGAATGTTCTGAGTTGCATTGACGGGTGAGAAGAAGATGAGTTTGTAGCGAGGTAAAGAGGCCATGTCTCCGTGTTATATTTCACCAAGTAATATTGTGAAGATGTCAGGAATCAGTGGATGTAGCTCCGAACTATGACCGAATGAGTATTTGACATGCAAATGATTTCTCTCGAATTGATAGGACGTACTTCTGAGGTTTCTAGGAGAAGGTGACTTCCCTTGCCGAAAATAACGCAGCTATCGGCCCGATGGTACTGCATAAACTTCTAGACCATTGGTTGCCGTCATATCTCCAAAGAACATTCATTTTCATGCTCTAGTACACTAATCCGCTCGTTTGACACGTCCTAACGGACTACTGTTCTTCCGCCTCTAAGCCTCTTAAGACAACCATGGCAATATGGGACTTAATTAGACGGGAATGCGGAGATGTTACAAGATCCGTTACCACGGCGATCAACCGGTATCCGTACTGTCCCGACTACCCTATAAAGATCAAACGTACGTACGACTTGCTTGTCAAATACGCGACCAGTACGTGGCTGATTGCTCAAAAGGGGAAGTGCTTCGCGTGATTAGGACCGTGCGAAACGCCATCACCCCTTTCAAGATCAACTGAGTTTTGTTTCCTTCGCCTACAGTTGTCACAGCTAACTGGCTCACGCAACAGCCTCAGTCACTCGGCTCCTGGACTTACTTAGCTGGCTACCATCTTGACGCTGCCCACTACACTCATTTGCTGACCTACAGTTAGCTCCTGTCACTCAAAAACGTCCAACGCTTCCTGCACGACGACACGACTTTATAATGGCATCAGCGACGACGGCGAGGAGCAGCACTCCTTTATCACGAAGATCAGCGAATTCACCAGCCTCTCCACCTACTGGAGCTATCCCTCGAACCACTGTCAGTGCGCGCTCAGCGGTTTCACCGCGTGTTGCACAGGGACCACTTAGTAGCCATGCAAGACGCGGTTCACGCGCGTCTTTGCCTCTCAATACTCTCAATAGCGACAAGGAAGTGGCAGGTGCTTCTCGCGAAACTCTTGAGGCACTCCTCAAGCAAGAACAGGACGAAAAAGAGCAGGTATGTCACGCAAAACAAAATAAGCAGCCTTTGTCCGTTAAACCTCATGTTGACATTTTAATATCTTTTGTTCTACCTCATTAGCTCCTTTTGAAGACTCAGAATCATGAACAGACGATTGTAAACTCAGTAAAAGAGGTGGAGACCTTGACCTCACACTTGAAGGCGGCCGAATCTCGGTTAGCGGAGCTCGACGCTGATCAGGAACGAATGGAGAAAGAAGCCGCAGAGAAAGATCAAGTTATCGACCTACTGCGCGGCCAAATTAAGGAATTGGAGAGGGAGAAGAGAGAGCTTCGAAAGCGGTATGAAGACCAGGTTAGTCTTGTTGTTCAACATTAATTTACCGGTAATTTCCGAGGCTCATGGCTGTCCAAATTGAACCGCCAGACATCTACTTTTGAAGCAGAGCGTCAGGCTTTCTACACAGAGCAACAGCATCTTAAATCCCGAATTCAAGCGCTAAGTCAAGCTAGACGTAGATCTCCTCGGCGTCCCCGTTCTCCCTCCGTAGCGCCAAATCAGGGTAATGAAGACGAGGCAGAAGACAGCGAAGCTGAAGATGAAGGGGCAGGGGAGACGAAAGACAATGAAGGTGATGGGGGGAAGGCTGAGGAGGACAATGAGCCAGCAGAGATGACCGCTCTGCGTCTTGAACTCTCGACGCTTTCCGTATCACACACCTCCCTTCAGAACACTCTACAGCTTCTTCAGAATCAACTTATGGACGTTGAACTGGTCAACAGTCGCCTTCAAGAAGACAACGAAAGCTACGCGCTGCTTTTGCAGGAGAAGACACTCAGTGGTCAATTCGACATTCGCGGTGTGCTCAACGATGCCGATTCCTTCAATGATGAGGATGAAGGCCGAACGCCGCGGAGTCGACATACTTTGGATGTTGTACCAGAAGCTGATGAATCACAGGCAGTGGCTGTTAATAAAGTTCTGAGTGCTGTTGACAGAGACTCGTCTCCTGCTTCTCGACACTCTAACCGCTCTTCAGCTCGCTCTCGACGTGGTGTTCCAAGGGGTGTCTCTCCACCTCGAGGCGCCGGCGAGTCTCTCGGTGATCTTCCTATTACCGGACCTGGGCTCGATCTTGCAGCGGAACTCGGACGTGCTGAAAACAAGGATATTTCTGAGGGAAGAATTGATCCCAAGCCTCAGCCACAAGTTCAGAATGAGTCTGATGACCTCAGAGGTACGTACCTCTTTACAGTCCTAACCTTTTCAGTCGCTAATTACATCCGAACCTAGCCTTACGGACTGAAGTCAAGGCTCTCAAGGATGCGAACAAGGCGTTGTCTCTGTACGCTTCGAAGATCCTTGAACGTATCATCGCTCAAGAAGGCTTTGAACATGTTTTGGCTGTGGACTATGACAAACCCCGTCAAGAATCGGCTAAACCTAAACCAGCACCCCCTCCTCCAGAGCGAAAACCAAGGCCGACATCATTCTTCCTCCCCTTGCGATCATCTACCACACCCGTAAATACTACATCCGCACCTCCTCTTACCCGAACGTCATCAGACCCTGCACCCGATGCAACCCCGGCCTCTGCGGCCATGACACCAACAGCATCCGCTCCCGTGCCTTCTACTGCTTCCGCCGCATCGACTTCAGCTGAAATTGCAGCTGAAAAACGAACTAGGAGAGGATACTCTGTGGACTGGAAAGGAATTACAAGCCTCTTTGGTGGCGGTTCTCAGCAACCCGCTGAAGCCAAGAACGAGAAGCTGCGACCTCTTACCTTGAAGGCTTCAGCTCCTATGACAAACTCACCAACATCGGCCGCACGGAAGATCGAAACAGTTGAGGATGAGGAAGATCGTAGAGAGAGGGATCGATTGGCTGCTACCATGAAGCTGATGGGAATAGAAAAGCCCGTCGATGCCACCCCTCCCTTGATCAGTGACCCGACACCGTCTACAGTGGCATCCCCCCCGCCTTCTGCCCGTGTTTCACTCTTCACAAGGTTCCGGTCATCTGACTCCGTACCTCCAACACCCTCTCCATTAACCACACCACCTCAACACCATCTCACGACTGAAGCGCTTGAGCAAGCTGAAGTAGAGTCATCCTTGGCTGCTCTAGATGCTCAGGAGAAAGTATTGAGCGAACAATATGCAAAAGGGGGTGGAAGCGCATTCACGGAGCTCGGAAACAGGAGTTCACTGAGCTCAAGCTACAAGAAGCACCGATCAGCCAGAAGTGGGAGTGGGAAGAATAGATTTAGCGATGACAACTCGGACGCCCATTCACGAAGTGGAAGTGTTAATACGATCTTTTCAGCAGGAACGATGAATGGTGATGTAGTTGATGACACTGCTAAGGCCTAGAATAACTGGACTACTATTTGTTTTACGTTGATCGCCGATCTCTCCCCCCGATGCTATGAGGCTTATAGTGCCTTGTAATCCTACAGTATATACCCTTCTTCCATCACCCTCATGTGTTAATTCTTGTACGAGTTGCTCTTCGTAATATCATATTGATCCTGGAAATTAACGGGCGAGATATTAAGCTCCTCTTAGCCAAATCTACTCTGCGGCTTGGGATTGGCGGTCTTTCGCAGGAGGTTTATGCTTTATTAAAGTGTTTTCGGCATGGATGCGTATGGTTTCAAATGGATTTGAGGCATATGACGCATTTGCGAGGATGAGGGGATGTCTCATCCGCTCCATTTCACTAAAACGTGAAGCTACGTCAATATCAATAGCATCCGAGAAAGGATGAATCGATACGTACAGAACTCGTTTGCGCTGAGCCACTGTCAAGGTAGAGTCCTTGCTTTCGCCTATTTGGCCAGGTTTGATGATGGGTACAGTTTTTTTGTTGGAAACACCGGAAGGTTTAGAGGACGTCGCTTCCTCTGACAGTGTCTCTCCCAGATCTTTCGAGACAACATCGTCCATTGCAGCATTCACATCAGCAAAATCGGTTACTAAGGCTTCTTTTTGCTTCCTCTTTTCTCGACGCTGATGCGATTTTGAGTACGGTGCATCAGAAGAGCCGAGACCTAAAGATGGATTACCACGAGAATTGATGGTGCGTGTAACACATAGTTGACGTATTAGCTGGATAGACTATCCAAGGCATTCGGAAGAAGGATGAGTCCGACGTACGCTCAAGGAATGCTTGATGCTTAATGTGCAGCTTTTCCTTTTTGGTTATCGCCGGTACGGGATCAAAATCTTTCCGTATACTTGCTAGGATCTCGACGCCCTGCGAGTAGATGAGCATCAAAAATGCGATGCAATTTGTTACCAGGGTCCCAAAATCCCACTCACTGAGGCATGTGCCATAGCACCAATCTCGACATGCTCAAACTTTCCAGAGGGTGTTGCAAGCCTTCTGTCAGAAGGCCTCGCGGATGGAGAATGTTTCGTAATACTCGTGCGATGAGCCTTTGCTTTGGGCATAGCCAGTGTCGCAGGAGTAGAAAACTGTCAATTTACTCCAAGCAGTGAGAAAATCACAGCTCCAGGGCTATGCTGATACACGTGACTATCTCATTATTGCGAACTCATTTCGAGAACCTCCACCTTCGGGCTTCGGCACCGCATAAGGCGGGACGAGTCTTTCTGCGTCGGGAGACATTCGATGATGCTTGCCCAAAGGAGTCATATGGAATTCAAGGAGTCACACGTCGAGGGCAATTTGCCAGTCATCATGAAGGGCCTCGCCTCCGCCTCATGCAAGGTGCATCGGAGTTACCAGCTACTTGGTGTATTCAGAATAAGGTATAAAGTGGACCGCAGTATACAATAGCACAGGTCATCAAGCACTTTGAATCACTTTACACCCCCTTGCTCTGATCACATTGATCTGGAAAATTTTCCAGAATGGATAACCAGACCACCCAATTCGTCTTCGAAAACAACGCCACCGATTTCCAAACTAATCTTACATCACATTCCACTAGCTCCCTGTCAGACGGTGAACTGGGCCAGTTCATCAACGTCATAGCACCTGTTGTGCACAATCCATACATCCAGGATTCTCTCCGATTCTTGTTTTTTGGAACAATTCTAGAAACTGGGAGAAGATTATGGCAATGGTTCATGGATCGATTAGCTGGAGGTCAGTACACTTTTGTGCAACAGCGTAATGAGCGAATATGCTAATGAAATGGAATGTATCGACAGGTTTCGTGCTGACAGCCATATTCGACGAGGGTGATCCGGTATACGAATGGTTGTGCTCATTCCTGAACGAGGAGAAGGTTTGGTCAGGATCTCGAGAGTTTAGAGTGACTGCACGAACCTCATCTCGTACATGGGGCGTCAAATCTGGCCAATCCGAGAACACAGGCCATGCGGAGTGAGTGCTGACTTAGGATATTTCTTGAGCTATTTCCAATAATCTACGTTTTCAGATACCTACCGGCCTACGAATCTCCGCAACTCTTTTGCTGGAAAGGGACCTGGATCCAAGTAACCCGTAAGAAGTCTTCAAACACCACCTTAACGGGACATGAAGACGGAGGATCCCTTGTCCTAACGTAGGCACATTTCCGCTTTCATTCCGCACCATAAGCGCAGGCTGAAAGTTGCCTCTAATTCCAGCCTGTACACGCGTAAGAAGGAGGTTCTAGATGATCTTGTTGAAACAGCAAGATCTCAGTACATGAAGTCATCCAAACCTCGAATTACTGTTCACACGACTGATCATTGTGGAAGCTGGTGTCAGACTACTAGCAAGGCTCGGCGACCAATGGATTCTCTCATTTTGCCCACAGGCGTTAAAGAGATGCTTCTAAATGATGCAAGGGACTTTTTACGAAGCGAACAATGGTATGCAGATGCCGGCATACAGCACAAACGCGGATATCTGCTTTATGGTGCACCTGGAACAGGAAAGAGCTCCACCATACACGCTCTTGTAAGATTAATGACCATACTTTTTACACGAACGTAACTGAACCTTCTCTCCTTTTAGGCTGGCGAACTCGGGTTAGAGATTTACTCGCTCAGTTTGGCAGTCAATGGGTAAGTAAATGCCGCACCTTAATTCACACAGCATATTGATATTGTTCACCAGGCTCGATGACGCCGCTCTTCAACGCCTCGTCTCATCTACGCCAGCTCATTCTCTGATCTTGATCGAGGATATCGACTGTGCATTCCCATCACGAGAGCAACAAGAGAAGGAGGAGGAAGCCCGCAAGAAAGGCATCATCCTTGCAGAAACCAAGTCCAATGTTACGCTTTCTGGCCTTCTCAATATCATCGACGGAGTCTCGAGTGAGGAGGGGAGGCTTTTGTTTGCGACTGTGCGTAAACATTTCATTTGTACAGTATCGGTAGCTGAAACGCGTTTTCTAACTTTAATCGTTGGCTTGTTTAGACCAATCATGTTTCTCGTCTCGATCCAGCGCTGCTTCGTGCAGGCCGCATGGATGTGAAAATCAACTACAAGATGTCAACAAGAGATCAGATCGTCAACCTTTTCAAGAGATTCTATCCGACCATACAATCTTCGGACGATTCCTGCTCAAAAGGGCTAGATTCGATCGGTGCCATCCGAGAGAAGTCAGGTCTCTTGAGTGCGCCATTAACGCCTCCTGGAACACCAGTTTCCATCCCATCCTGCCCCAAGGATACCAGAACCGATGACATTCCAGCAGCGCCTTTGTCCTCTACCTTCGACATTGATACGACTCCAGTTTATCCACCACGTCTTCCAGTTGAAACCGTCGACAGATTGGCTTCCGAGTTTGCTGATTCGGTTCCAGAGAACACATTCACGGTCGCAGAGCTACAAGGTTATCTCTTGACTGTGAAGACCCGACCCTTTGAGGCAGTAGCTGGAGTGAAACAGTGGGTTACCGAGATGGAAGAGGAGAGAAAGAGGATGAAAGATGAGGAAGAGAAGAAGAACAAGAAAGATTCCGAAAAGGATGCTGCGATCGGATCCTCTAATGAACGCAACACTGATGACAAGCTTGACAAAGCCATTTCCACCGAGACCAACCCCGAATTGTAATGACTCCAATGCCGACTTTCGCTTCATTTTTGCACATATTTCACACAAACATCAAGGACCTCCCATTTACTTTCAATTTCCTGTATCGATACCCATACGATATTGTTGCATGCATGGCGCAGCGCAGCCTTTAATAGAAAAATGCATTGTACCTTATGTCTGGCGAAACCTGTGAAATTCCCTTGGATTGGATTCCCCAATTAGGTAGTGTAATTGAAGAGTGCCTTGAGGAAACGAGGAACCTTTGCTTTGGGCCTGGTAATTGTCTCCGACGAGTCTTGATCGCATCACAAGCGGTGTCTCGACCAAACGAGGTGTCGCCGTGTTTGCTTTGTTTCTACCTTTTTCCCAGTCCGTTCTGCAATTTATAGTAACCCGCCATGGATGATTTACCACCATTGACTTCGGGATCTGTAAGCTCGAGATTTGTCTCACAAGGTGAAATAGACGCCGCGAATGCGAATCGGGATGCCGCTTGGAAAGCCGCGTATGCTAGGTACGACCCGTAACATGAGGGGAGTTTGGGAATATGATATATTGGTTTCACGGCATTAGACTTGGTCAGGAGCCTCCGCCGAAACCCGTTGAGGACTATGACGGACGATCGCTATACGATGTGAGCATATCCGATGTTAGGTTTGATAGTTCTGTTGCTGATATGTGACCGACTGCACAGAGACTTCAAGAGCAAAAGGTGCAATTAACTGCTGACTTTGATGATTCACTTTATCTGAATTCTTTCCCCACAGACGAAGAAGCAAGACGAATGGGATCAAAAAATGAAATTAGGTGAGGCATCAGCACGTTTGGTCCTGCGATAGCCAACCGAGCTCACCACTCCTCAACTCTTTTTAGGTAATCAATTCCGTGGTATCGATGAAGAAGAAACGGCATTCTTGGCTTCCGTTCAGGATCAGAAGCTTAGAGAAGAGCACTCGCGGAAGCTTCAGGATGCAGAGGAGGTCCGCCTGTTCAAGGAGTGCGCCCATCTCATTTCATTCCACAATCTTACCTAATTAAGCCTCCTTTTAGAGCTACAATGAATAAAGCGGAGTCAGTGGCTACTAGTACCAAGACGCCCAGTAATACAACTGCTAAACCGCAGGCGCCTAAGCCTAGCGTTGGGAAGAAGAAGGATCAAAAGGCATTATTGAAGGCAATTGTACGGAAGAAGGACAAGGGCAAATCATCCTCATCGTCGAATCAGTCCACTTCATCCACGAAGAAGGCAACGGAAGAGTCCAAGAACTCGACCACGGAGAATGGTTCTCCAGATAAGAAAGATGAACCTCAGGATAACTCAACTACGGGTAAAAGGTCCGCCCCCTCCTTAGATGATGATAACAATCTCGAATCAAAGAAACCCAAGCTGTATGACTGAATGAAGGTAGTGATTCGCCTCTGTGATATGCAGCTCGAGCTGATGTCTCAGGACCGATCGTGCCGACTAGATTCTTTTTTTCTATCAAGAGTGTGCTGTGCATGCGTTCTAGTTCGTTCGCGGTACCTACAGTCACTGGAATGTGCACCAACGGCCATCAAGTTTGTTTGCGAATCTGGGAAAGCACGTGCTTCTCTGAGATGAAAGAACCTCTCCTTATCAGGGTTAGAATTTTCTGAAGGGTCCACCTGGCCACACCTTGGCCTCACCTACCAGTCATCTGAATCCTCTACAAAGTGAAAAAGCTAGTGGAGTGTAGATAGGCTGCGTCTGGAGGCCGGCCGTCTTCCTTACGTCTGCCTCGAGTCAACTCTGTATAAGACCAGCGACTGCAACAGAAAAATTTAAAGGTAAATCCAAATTTTTTTCATCACATTTCTCAGTCCCCGCCGCCACAATCAGATTGGGCTTCTCGGATTGAGCTTTTTTCCTTGTTCGTGCCTGCGTTTTGTCGTAATAACCCACATTCCCTTTCCCAAAAAAATTTTTTATGACCCTTTTGGTGCAGGACATCACCATCACTGATACCGATCTTTTGAATTCATTAAGGTCGTTTCTCGGAAATTTTCTTCTGATTGACGATTTTTCGAGCTTTGTGCTCACGATCTCCATTCTCGTTCTTATCTGTGGAATCGCATTTTGGGTTATTACGGAGCCTGAAACAAAGACGACAGCAACCATGATAAGGTCTAAACCTTCAATGACAGGTTTTACGGGATTGAAAGGATCAACTTCCGGACGGACCGCTATACCTTCGAATCATTCTAACAGTAAACCCAACTCTCGATCTCGAACGAGTCGCAATAGTAACGTTCAAACCTCTTATACATCTTCTCCGACGAAAACTGGGAGGACGACAACTACCGAAACGTACTATTACAAGTATTCCTCGAACGGTACTCCCATGCCGTTATCCTCAGCTACGACTTCTTCGTCGGAATCGCTCTCGGAGGAGGAATATCTCTCATCTGCTAATTCGGTGGACGATGTGTTCCGGAGTTTGTCTAGTGATGAAGCATGGAGGACGATGTATAGTTGGGAGTTGAATGAACTCAAAGTCAAGTCTTCTCGTGTGGATGCGATTCGGAAGCAGAAGGCTGCTATGAAGGAGAAGATGGATAGGTTGGGGAGGCAAGAAGAGGCTATGGCTAGATTGGAGAGTATTGGAGGATGGAGGGCTAAAGTGGCTGCTGAGACTACTCCAGATAGTTTGAAGAATCAAGCTGGAACGGACCATGGTCAGGACAAGGATTGGTACAAGTTCATTAGGAAGCAGTTGCGTGGGTTGAGTAGTCGAATGGAGGAACTATCGGAAGAGGAGAAGAAAGCGGAGGGTGAGGTTAGGAGAGTCCGTGATGCGTTGGATAGGATCAAGAAGTTGGAAGATTCTTGGATTACGAATATGGATCCTCCCCCGATTCCGAGTTTTAATCCTTCCTCGCCTCCGAACGTGTCACCCTCGAGTCGTCCGTTACCCTCCATGCATGCTTCGGCTCAGAAGATCACGCGGGAGTATTACTACTTCTCTGCAACTATTGGTGGAAGGCCTCAGGCAAATACTCGAAGACACACGACTGATGGACCTACTTTCCGAACAACACCTCCAGCAAATACACCTCCCCGAAAACCGAGGTCCAACACAATGGACGGGATCAAGACCAAGCCGCCAACTACAGGTCCTCCACAAGCACGAAGAGAAACCAAAGCCACGTATGAGGAACGTTGGACAAAGTTTGAGGAGCGGTATGGTGCCTCACCGAGTACGGATGGATCTAATCCGATTTCACCGCCACCACTTCGCTTCAAGTCTATCCCGTGGCCACTTGTCCTCCAACCAACGTTGCCTACACATATCACTCGTAGAGCCGTTGAATCTTTTCTTTTCCCGCCTTCACGTGCTACATCTGCTGATCTGGATGAGAGAAAAGTGATTATTCGGAATGCGATTCGAAGATATCATCCGGATAAGTTTTTGACAAAGTATTTGTCGAAAGTGGAGGAGAACGAGAAGGAGAATGTGAAGCTTGGAATAGAGGTTGTGACGAGGAGTTTGAATGAGATTTTACAGGCTGAAAATGCTCGACGGAGCTGAATACCCCTTTAGATCGGGATTGATGTGAGTAGGACGAAGAGTTCTTTCATAAAATCTTTGTTTGAAAGCTCACTCTTATTTTCGATTAGAATTAAAAAAAAGAAACCTTTTACAAAAAAATGCTGAAGTTGAAACGAAGCGATACTCCATTCATGTCATACCCAATTTGGACCTTTTACTCACATCTAATCTGGTGGAACGGTAGATTCCGTTCCCTATGCACGTTCACCTGTGTCCGGGTAATAGACATGGGCCCGTAATGTCATGCCATTGACAGTAGTTGACCAACTGCTCTGGCTACAATTGTATAGTAATTTTGAAAGTATATGTCAATAGACACTCGTTGAATAGTACAGTCTAGTGCGAATCACTTGCTAGAACCATGCCGAAATGCCTCGATTTAGACTCCATACCATACACGTGAAAAGATCGGTCGAAGCTATTTACGGATGAATTACCTATAGGAAGAAGAGTGAGACCCGAGGCTTTATTTGATGTGCATGCATGTTCATGCCATGCACGACACCAAGATAATGGGAACCATTGCGCAGAAGCTACTGCGTATTAAAATTGTTACGTTGACAGTAAATCGCTCGCTCTTTGGGCGGTGCAGTGCTGCATCCAGCAGGTGGAATTTACCAATTTGCGTACCTGCCGATAATCCGAGGGACTGACTATCGAGTGTTTTGATGTTTGAACTTTGGTGCCTTACGGTAGCCGATCGATAAAACGCAGGATGGTTGCGGAACAACGTATAATCATATGATAAGAAGAGGCCAAGAGGATGTGAGGATCCGAGCTTGTAGCGAAACATGATTGGATGCTTGGCATCGCATCGGACGATGGAAAGTGCTGCGCGGAAGAGGGCTTTAACGGCGAAGCCACAGTGGAGCGTTTATCAAAAGTACGGCGGAGGCGGTGTTGACTTTGCATTTTGATGTTTTATGCGGAAAGACACCGGTGAGACACAAAGCGATTGAATTTGAGACTGAGATTGTGTGGAGACTTTGACTGTTGCGTCACTCAATTTCGGTGCGGAAGCGAATCCCTTGATTTCCCTCCTTTTTTTACCAAACATCTCTCTCCTTCCCCTCCCTTCCCAGTTTTGCGCACACGACTTTATCGTCGTCGTCGTCGCTGCTTTTGAATGTCGCTGCCCGTCCCACCCGCTGCGACCTCGCCTGCAAACAACCCAGCTCCTCCGCCGGTTTCTCCGACTTCGACTGCAAATGGGTCTACAAATGGTGGATCCAAACGTCATGGAACCAATAGAAGGGTTGTCATCACCACTCCTCGTATGTATTTCTTTATCTCTCAACGACATCCTTGTTGATATCTCGACTGGGGTGCAGCTTGGGCCCGTCACGAACAACCCGTTCCGAATGAAGATGCCTACCTCTCCCCTACTAATGGAGCTCCACTCCGCTCTTCACCTCACTCATCCAATAATGGTGCCTTACCTTCTGACATTGCGTCAATGACATCGTCTGGGGACCAACAGGTACCAAATGGTAATGCCCCACACTCCGGCAATTGGTGGACCTTCACTCTCCCCTTAAGAAAATCATCCACCACTTCTCCTCATCATGTAGACGATGATGACGATGAGTCTATGGATCTTGATCCTGCTCGCGATATTGAACGAGGCCGTAGATTCAAGGGAAAATCTCCCATGAAGGAACGTTCTCGGACCTCATGGTTCTGGGGGAGCTACGGACCATCCGCTGAAAATCCTACCAAGTCTCCTAATCAAGATGATATAGCTGAAGAACGCGAAGATGACCAAGAAACATCTCCCGGGACATCCGGTGGTCAACAGCGTCGAGGTCGACGTGCGCCACGTCGTGAATCATCACACTTGCTGCGCCTCGATTTGCCTTTGCCAAAGGCCCCTTTCACTATGGCTCAAGCTAAAACTCCAGGTTGGGATTCTCCCTGGGCCCCTAATAGGAGAAGTCTGTGCGAGCCTGGAAAGGCCCACACTCGGCAAGATTCTCTCAGCGGCCCTGGGAGATCTGAGCTTACCAGGAATGCGTCCATGGGTGGTCTCAGCGAAGTTTCGTCTCGAAGAACCAGCATGACAGGGCAATCCGCCATGCGTCGTTTCAGAAGACAAAGAAAGCGATTCAGAGAGTACATCTTGTACAATGTCTCCGTTCCATTGGTAAGTCTCCCTTTTGGTCTCAATGTCTGGTTCTCATCTGACGACCCTCTCTCTTGCCATATTCCCGGAATCTGTAGCTTTTCCGCATCATGAACCTTGCATTCACTTCAGCAGCTCTGGGCATCGCAGTGCGAATACGGCGTCTCGAACATCACAACAATGTATTGGGCATCATAGGGTCTTCGCCCACAATAGCTATCGTCTTCGCACCGATAACCATCTCACACGTGCTAATTGCGATATACGTATGTCTTGAATTTTATTTTCATTCAAATTATTTATAGCTTACCTCGACCGCCGATCAGCTTGAATATTTTGGTCGACCGCTGGGGTTATGGCGGACATCGGCCAAACTTGCACATGCTCTCGTAGAAGTCGCCTTTATTTGTTGTTGGTCGGCATCCCTTTCCATCTCCTTTGACAACTACTTTACGACATCCCTGCAATGCGTACCGCCGTCGGTAAACACCTGGTGGTCACAACTCCCCCCGTCCACGAACGCCTTAGTGGAAAATCCAAATGCGTCATCGATTGCTAGTTCGCTCTGTCATGAGCAATTGGCTTTGATATGTTTGGTGTTTGTGGGGCTTGGATCGTATTGCAGCAATTTGGTGATCTCACTGTTTAGGATTATTGAAAAGGTCAAATACCACTCCGGCGTCAGTAATCATTCCGGCGGTCAAAGGATACGGTATTAGAATGTTTTCAGTTTGTATTCGGAAGGATGGGTGGAATTCCAAGGCCTCGCGCTTTGTTGTACTCAAGGGACCATACGAATCCACCCATACCCATCTGGCTCTATTCAACTCTCGCATATCGCTGTAACCACTCCATGCTTCATACTCTCACCATACACGTCACGTAATATCGCTTCATCCACATTCCCTTATCCAACACCTGCTTTCCTCCTTAATTATTATTCTCTGCTGCTTTCTCGCTGGTTTCATACATAGGTGCCTCTGGACATTTTTTCTCTTGCACATACTGCTCGTTATACATGCAACGCTCTGGATATGCACTTAATCCCCACTCTTGCACATTTTCTTGTCCATGCACCGTTTGTTCTCCTTTTACTTTGACAGCTACTGTATCATTTCTTGGATCCCCTCCCTTACACCCTCCCTCCTTGACTCCGATTTCCTTGTTTCTTCCTCTCTTCTTCTGGATGAGTCCCCCTCTTGGGCTCTTTTGGAGCCTGGGTTTTGCTCCCCGTTGGGTTTTGAACGGGTTAGTGTAGAAAAAATATTGTTACCTGTATACATGTATGTACAAAGTCTTTCGATGATGGAAGACTCTTTTTCCTTTTACACAGGCCGAAGATTAGTTTTCGCCTGTATCGATGAATGAATTAATGGTATGATGGGCTTTATAACAATTGGTGTGATGTGTGTTTTCGATTTCTTAATTCGGTCCGGTGTCTATGAGCTGGGGCAGTGTATGCATGATGATTGACCTAAAATGGAAGAGGGATGTGAAAAGTTAAGGAACCGCCTGCAATTAGGTGCTACGTATATACTGAGCTACACTTGACTGAGCATTATTCTTGAGAATGCTCTATCGGATGAGCTACGTAAACTTCGAAGTGAATAGATGGTTTATCCCCATTTTTTGCAAGTTTACTATGTATAGGACATATTATTAGATGATAGAGTCACTACACACGAAAGCCGTATGTCTAGCTAATACACGTGGAGATACAGAATCCATGTGAGAAAGGACATATCCCATCTCGTCGAGGCGAAGGCGTTGTTCAACCTGTGAGCTGGAGGTAAGACATATACGCAGCAGTTACCCCGCCCAAAATCCCCTCTTATGACATTCCTCATGGTAGATGGCTGCGTTGCATGCCACTATCAAATATAGAACATACTTGAAGGGGAAGTGATCATCGCGTGTGCGCCCCTGAAAGATCTATGTGCAACGTTTGAAGGTACCTTCTTCTTTCTAACCTCGAGGAAACATGCGAAAATGCGGAGAAATAACATGCCTTGTCCGTAAGGCTATCCTGGGAGTGAGTTATCTTATGTCATCGGATTAGATTAGACGAGAGATGATTGGGAGGCATATGGTGATGTACTTTGAATATGCAGCGCTGGATGCCAAGTTAGGCATTTGGCGGTACCAAATGAATTTATACAAGTACGTTTTTTGTTGGGTGGTTTGAATAGTTCGGGATCCGTGGAGATTGTGGTCTCGAGAACCATCCCTCGGTAGTCTTCTGATAATGATCGATATCATAACCATGCTTTCATAGGGTAGTCGATAGTGGCAAAACGATAGCAAGGAGGTCACACTGTTAGCGCTCGATGTTCAAAAGTAGAACGTCTCCGTCAGAGATACCAAAACAAATGTTTGGATGTGTACATCGGAGTATCAAATTGGGGCTCTTTACTCCGATCAACGACTTCGACGCGGGACTTTTTGGATCCAACTGAACAAAAAGGTGGTTCGCTGGAAATTTCACTGGTCCTTTGTGTCAAGTGGTTCTCCGTGGACCCTGACTAACACAATATTTCTCTGAAAGAAACCCTATTTCTTATCAGCCTACAAAAAGTTGGATGCTTCCTAGATTCTTAGCAAGATTCGCGTCTCAGGAATATTTCTCGCCCAAAGACCAATCCCCATCCCCATCATCATCATCATCATTCACCGCTCCTATTCCCAACACCTCCAATTCCGATATGACGCACGAGCCAGCTACTCAAAGCGAAACATCAACAAAGCCAGTGGTTGAAGATGGATTACCACCGGTTGTACCCGTTATAACCGCTGGTGATCTTCGATTGGGATTGCAACATCCAATGACTGGTACAAAGACGGAGAATCGCGATAATGTGACAAACTCGGATAGAAATGAGAACGTGTCAGAGTATGACTTTTATAGGTTGGGTTTGTTAGGAGAGGAATTGTTGGCGTTTGTTGTGACATCATACTTGCTCGAAGCTGAACCACAGGAAAATGCAGACTCTGTTAGGGTGAGTATTGAATGTATTGAAAGTTTGGATATATTCAAGCTGTTTTTTTTTATTTTTTCTTTGATTAGGAGCGAAAAAATCGTTTGCTTAGAGTTCCGGTTTTGTCATACTGGGCGTCCCTCTGCTGTCTCACCGAACATACCACTTCGCCTCATGTTACATCTGCTGAAGCCAAAGCTGAACTGCTTAGATCGTATGTCGGTGCTGTATATCATCAAGACGGTATGCGAGCAGTTCAGTTGTGGATAGGTGGCTTGGTGCGTTACTCGAATGAGAAAGCTCAAGGACAAACCAAGACAAGGTTGGAACTGGCGTATCCCGACGAAGAAACTGCGATAACAGTCTCTACGTCTGTCTCCTCTTCGCAGTCTTCGTCGATGGATACGCCTGCCATACCTTTGGATCTTCCATCACCGTCAGGAGCCAAGCGAAAGCGATCGCGTTCTCCTACACCTAATCTGCAACGAAAGAGAGTCCTTTACACTAATGAACAGGAATACATTCCAATACCCGTTGACCCGCCTACATCACCGTGGAATTCTAGGTCTTCGGGGGCTCTTAATCCACTCTCACAACCTTCCACCGCCAATGTCCCTGTAGATGGAGGAAATGTCAGTCTCAACACACGAGATCTCATGTTGGGATCGTCCAAACCTACTACAACGGTGATCTCACCGAATTTGGTTGCGGGTGGAATGAAGTACTTGTCACATTTGAATCAGATCGCGACTCAAAGAAGGATGAAGGTCGTTTGGCAGTTTGGTTCTTCTGGACCTCCTCATTTGATGGAGTGGTTTGTGAATCTCATGTGTAAGTCATCTGCTAACTCGTGTGTGGTGCACAGATGATTTACGTGATGCATTTAGTGGATGGCAAGATAGTTAGTCTTGGCAAAGGCGCCACTAAACAAGCTGCGAAGGAAGATGCCGCTCGAAAGGCTTGTGTAGAGCTTGGGTAGGTCCTTATATCCCAAGTTACGTTCAATTACTGACTCGATCATCCGTAGCTGGTATCAATGAACCTGACGTTCATCAACTTTGTTCAGTAATCATTATGAAAGTCCGGACGCTTTTTTTTTCTCGCTGTATTCACACTTCTTGCTGTCGCCATCGTTTCTCTAGTTCTTTTTGGCAGTGATACACGTCTGCTGTCTTTCTCATATCGTGTTCAGATGATTCATCGCAAACAGTGTTCAATACCCCTCCTGTATTAAGTATATCCAATTCGGCTACATGTGTGCATAACCGAGTCATCTCTAGTTCGTCTGTCTATGGTTGAAGGTGTAAAGGGGGATAGTTAAAGCAAGTGACAGTGTATAAGTTGGAGCAATGATGCTCGTGATTGAGTGTCCTGCACCTTGACACGTTTCACAGGGTCACCATGCCGAGAAAGGTTCGAGAAGGTACTCTTGCCTGAGAAGCCGATATGGACATTTGATAAAGTGACTACAAAAGGTCATATCGGCCCCTTAGAGTCATCGGTTCCACTCCCCAGGCCTCCCGAATGTGTACAAGAAGTCTGTGTACTGCTTCGATGCTCCAGAGCAATAGTAGGGATTTGCCGAAAGTGTAGGCCCAATCATATATGTTAATGTACCTTACACAGTTAAGGTCTGCATAAAAAGCGATTAGTTTCAGAGGAGAGAGTATCTGCGAGTTCCATCATGGATTCATCTATGCCTACTCTACCTCCTTTACCTGCTATCAGGGAATCAGATTCGGTATACGTATTCACCCATCCTGGGTATCTCGTTACTCAAAAGGGACTTCGCAAGGATGATGAAGTTGTCCAAGTAAGTTTTTGTGAGCTGAATTACGATGTGCCTGAATTTTTTGAACGGTGAATAGAATTACGAGCGATTGGCATTCCTGGGCGATACCAAGTTGAGGGATGCGATTACTTGTTATCTGTATGAGAAATACCCCACCTATCGCGTTGGTGCGTATGCGGTAAGTTTAAACGGCTTATAAGTTCAGGCTATCGCATCGAGTTCGGACGCTCATCGCCAAAACCTTCTACTTGATCCAGGCCCAGCGTAGTGAATTGGAAAGCAAGTTTAGACTTGCTAAGTGGGCTGACGCTTATAATCTCATGGGAAAATTGAAGTGCAACGAAGCGAACGGATTGACCATCCGAGAGTCGGTTGAAGTTAGAGCCAAGGTTTTTCAAGCTTATATCGGAGCTGTGTATTTGAATGAGGGAGATGTGGCTGTGAAGAGTTGGATCGGAGCGTTGATCCAACCCCACATTAATATTGAGGATGATGTTGTGGAGTTGTTGGAGGAAGTCACTATTGAGGGAGACGTACCTCGTAAAGATATCAAGACTAAGAAGGTTACTCGACCTCCTTCAAAGGCGTCTCAAGGTTATCTGGCCAAGTTGAATGAAGAGTTCCAAAAGACTGGACAAGATGGACCCAAGTGGTTGGAGAAGTCTGATGGACCTGCGCATTCTAGGACTTGGATCATGACGGCCGTTCTCAAGGGTAAAGAGGTCGCAAAGGGGACTGGATGCAAGAAACAACTGGCCAAAGAAGGAGCAGCTAAGCTCTTGTTGGATGCAATCGTGGTGGGTAAAGTTGTGATTGCGCAAGTTCCTTCGGGTGATGCGAAGGACACAGACAAGCCTTCAACCGTAAGTTATTCCTTCAAACCCCAAATTATCGTCAGCCGTGTTGAGTCCATTTGTATACAGAGGGTTCAAGTCAAGTAGTCGTAGTGCAAGGAGGCTGAAGTTGGTCCCTCGAATCTGTCAAGTCGTTGCCACGAATTATGTACATCCTTGAAAGTATGATTGTAAAAGAGTCTCCGTTTGTGAATATGTGGCGTACTGCCGTCGGGTACCTTGTTTCTCGATCATTTTTTTGCGGGATCAAACTATCGAAGGTGTATGACAGCGGAACATCGGCTGAGCCTGACGTGAAGAGCAATCTATTCAATGCTGATAAAGCGGATGTTATAAAAGGCAGGAAGAATGAACAGAAAGGAAGCTGGAAACATGTCATCAACTAGTTCTTCCTCCTCTTCCTCATTACGTCTTCCCTCCTTACCAAGTATTAGCAAAGAAGACGCTAAAGCCGTCTTCGGCCACCCGAGCATTAAGAAGTCGCCCAAAAAGGCTCTACGGGATGCGGAGATTGCACAAGTAAGCCTGGATGTATCAGGGTGTTAGGATGCACGGGCTCACCTCGCCGTACGCTACTCAATAGAATTACAGGAGACTAGCCTTCCTAGGTGACACGATCTTGAGCATGGTGGTCACGGATTACCTTTATGAACGTTATCGTCACCACCGTCCTGGGGTATACCACGTGAGTGATTGAAACAAATCAGTGGCTTTTGATGAAAGGCCTTTGGAACATTCGATCCGACCGACAGGCAGAGCGAGTAAAGTTTATCAACAATAAGCAATTAGCAGAATGGTCGATGGAGTATGGGCTTATGAGCAAACTAAATTATAGTGGATCGCGCATCTCTGACTCGATCAATGTGGGAGCTTCTGTCTTCGAGGCATATGTTGCAGCTGTATATAAGGAAGGAGGGTTATCTGGGGTGAAGGCATGGTTGGAGGAGTTGATAGGGCCTCGTATTAGTATAGAAGAATGAAGATCCTTTGATGACAGCGGTGCCTTACCTCATCCATCACCGATTACTCGGGATCGTGTGTGATTGAAGGCCAGAGAAGATAGGGGTCTATGAAAACGAAAATTGATAGTGACGGCATGGGTGTGAAGAAGCGATTGGGCCTTGGAGCCTATCAGGCGGGACAGACAGCCAATAGCTAATTCACAAATGAGGAATAGTATGGGCTACTCGATAAGGAA
>WSTZ01000225.1:15138-26212 GCA_019632295.1 Tulasnella sp. 418 | reverse complement strand
GGTGCTATTGGTCATGCCAATCACGTATCTTTGGACAAAGACCGATGAATCAGTAAGGAAAATGCATGTAAGTTGGTACTATGCTGGTTCCTGTCACGAGCGAGCGATAACATGACATGTACAGGCATATGTCGTCCTTGCAAGGGGAAATGCACCAGTCGAGAAATCAATTCTCCTCAACTACACTGGAGGGTGAGTCAAATTAATTGACGTTGATGGACCACTTACACAATACTTCTGGATGATCAGACAATTTGGCACCCTCTTCAGATCACTTCGCAATCGACACTGGCTGGTGTTCTTCTCATCGATGCTCTGTGTCTTCAATATAAGTTTGTCGCCGCTAGCATCTGGTCTTTTAACCACCAGATCAGCCATGGTATATACTCCGAGTAAGTTGTTTCAGGCTATGCAGGTGATAACCCCATATTGACTTCTTTGCAGACGTCCAGGTGCAGAATAAAAGGGCTGTGGGCCTCAACCCAACCATTGATACACTGGAATTCTTTGTCGCAGCCTCTGGATACGCAACAGCCGCTGCAGTGCACAACCTTACGGATCCACCTTTCGTCCAAGCAGGATGGGCAGCGGCGGAATTTGTCGTTCCCGACCAAGACGATTATCGAGGAACCAATGGAACAGTAGTGGTCCCAACTCAAGCCGTCCAGACTCAAACTGGATGTGGTAAAGCTGAGACACTGAATCTATCCGGACTCGATGGAGCGGCCCAAAACGCTAGCATCGGGATCACAGGTACATGGCAAGGATGCTCCGTTTCTTTCAGCGTTCCAGATCTTGGAATGGATCAATTTGGTGTGACTGAAGTGTCAGGTTGTACCGGCGCGAAAGCCAACCTGGCGACACCCTATCGACCTATTTTGTTTTGGGTGTTCAGCCAGGAACTCAAGCAGGCCAGCCTCACGTTCTGTCAACCTTCAATCAGGATTCTTGATGTTCTCGTTCGCGCTGACTTGCAAACCAAGCTCTTGGTCAATGTGACGCTTATTGGGGACTATAAAGCTGCCAACAACGTTACTGGAATGCCCCAAAATGGATTAGCTTTCAATGGGTAGGCTGATCTTTGCCGTGACATCTACGAAGGTTACTGATCCGTATTGCTACAGGATCGCCTTTGACATTGAGAATTCCGATCCCTTTGTGCAGGCTCGCGCTGCTTCCACCAGGAGTGGGCTACCACATGCAGTGTATCGGACTGCTGAACAGCACCCCGGAGGAATCGTTAAACTAATGCAAACGCCTAACGCTATTGCAGAACTTACTGATAAAGTCTACGTGAGTGGCATCAAACCTTTCCGTTAAGCTTATGACTCATCAAGTATTTATGGATAGCTCCAATTCCTGTCGATCGTCGCTAAATCGACGTATTTTGTTGCTGCTACCAATATGATCAATTCTCAGGTGGATAGCTCAGAGTTACGTCTCTACGTCTAGTAAGGACCCCAGTTCGCATTGTTCATACATTGCAAGCTGACCTTAGCTTATCAGTCCCACAGCAGCCCATTCCTTCACGGCGGCCTTACTACTTGTCGCAATACTGGGCACCTGCGTGCATATCAGTCATGCAAGAGCACGACGAAACGTCTACATATCCCTTGATCCAGGCACTATCGGTGCAACGATATCCATGTCTTCTCACTCCACATTCATCTCCAGGCTAGATGCCGGGTATGACGAAGAGGATATCTCCAAGGCTCTAAATGGGATGAAGTTCGGCATCAGTCCAAGAACATGGCAAATAAGTCCACGAGGAGAAGATGGTCTTGATCAAGTTGCAGCCGTACAACTACCTGGTTCACCATCCGGAAGGGGAAAGGAAGTGAAGGACGTGTAGGATCGCCCCCAGCGAAAAGTGAGCACGTATTTTCTTCACCTCATAGATCTAACCTGACCTGTGGGAGTGTGCCTCAGTGTCCTGATATTTTATCCTACCAATTCTACGATGCCGTACACGCTTGTTTCATTATCCAACCTTATCTTCGCGTCATAACCTGCAATTCTCTATACCTGTTATGCCTGTTTATCATTTCACCTCATCTCTCTCTTCTTATTACCCATATAGGAGAAATCTGCCTTGTTCATACATTTTCTTAGCAATCCCCCAATACCCTTTCCTCTTCGCATTTTGCAACCCCATACTTCTTCTCTCCTCCCTTCCCTCCACTTACTACCTCTCCTGTGTCTCGTGTTGCTGCGTGGTTCCGTGTCCTCCTTTCTCTCTTGGTTTGTATTAGCACTTCAGCAGCTTAGGAAGATAAACAAAGCGGCCATGTAACAACCGTCCTTAATTATGGACCCTATTCCTCATTTTTCAAAGCGCTCGGAAATATCGGTCCATCGGTAAATTTGTCATGAGAAACAAAAAGTCGCGAAACATTGCTATTGAATTTCATGTGGTCAATGAGGATTTACAACCTTCATTGATCACGTGAATAATAGTGGGCCTAGTCGGGTTGGGTCAAGGTCGGGTCGGCAAAGCTATTCGTAAGCATGGTACTATCGCTTAGACTTCTCGCTGAAGTGGTACGACCATGGGAATCTTGCCTATACCTTATAGAACGCCTCGGATATTAGAATTGTATAACTATATTATAGCAATTTTTGCCTGGTCATCAAGGGTAAATATCCGAACCATGACCTTTTTGTTCATTCCTAACCGCGTCTTTAGCATAAAGAGCACAGCGCAACATTTTAACTGAGGTTCTACCACAGAACATTTACCTCGCTTCACAAATGAAGGTTCCCATCATACTCTCATTACTTGCTCTCTACGTTCTCTCGGTGATAGCAGGCCGTCCTGGAAGATATTTAGGCGATGACACCAAGAGGATCTATGCCCGTACTACCAATCACCATATTGAAGTGGAAAACCCCGATCATATTGAAACCTCACCACCCCTCAGGTCCATCCGATCCAACATGGATAACTTGTATGCGAGCTGGTAATAGCTAGCTCTTCGTTCTGCTCTTGCCTAACACTGATTGCATGAAACGCAGGGTATGCTACTACGCATTGTGCGGTGCCAACTGGAACAATGTTCAAAATCTGGTCATTAAACTTCGTATTATTCTGAATGAAGGTCGGCCGAAGCCGGAGGTGAAGGCTGCCAGTGAATTTAATAACGTGGAGGAGTACGTATACGTTCCAATTGCGATTACCTACTCACTTATGATACAATAGTTTCAGCCTGGGCCTGTTGTTTCAAAAATTAATCGAAGATTTACAGTACTTACCCAATATACCCACTCACCTGAAGATGATCTTCACCCGAATCGAGATTCAATTGTACAAGGAGTTCCAAAAAGAAAAGGATGCTTGCGATAAGCGGTTCGAGAGGTCCTGGACATTGGACAAGATACTAGAGTATCCAGAGAAGGTCGTGGATTATTGCTCTGGGGTGTATAAGAATTTACTGTCCTCGAGGTAAGTTTCGATGCCAATTAGTAGTGAGATGCAACATCACCCGTGATTTTCTTGTACAGAGATATCCCACGCTCGTACCAAAATTCTCCGGATATGGAAGATGATCATGATAACTCGGCTGTCTGATGCCGATTCTAAGGTGGCAGAACCGACAAATTGTGCAACGTACGGTCATTTCATGTCTGCATGCAATATGTTTCTTTCTCTTTCGCGATCACATGTTTCTTAGATATCCAATAACTAAATGGTGTCGATAGTATATTCCTTCGTTGATGCGTGAGTCTGACAACAGCCTTGCATGAGAATAATAGACTGAAGCATGTATGTAGTGCAACCCATCTAAGTTGGGTAACCTTTTGGAGACAACCTGACGCTCCCATGTACATATTTCCTTGATGCACAGATTCGTCGCTGATAAGTATCATAGGCCTATATCTCCGTCGAAAGCGACAACACGTTGCCCGAGTTGCCCAAAGAAGCTGATGACGTAAGCCATTTCAATCGGAAAGGCACTGCTTTTCAGCTGACGGAGACCTTTTTCGAAGGCGACTCCACATTTCATCGCATTACAGCGCCCATTTTAAAATCAACCCTTGACAACGGACTCTACTTTATCTAGCTCTCCTCATATCACCTCCGGTGTCCCGTCTCAATTTACTACCGCTGCTGTTTCCCTAACTCTTCATCAAGAGGACGAGATCTTGATCCGACGTCATCTACAAAATAAATGGATTTTCTGTCTTCACTAGCGGCGAGACCGTTTAGTCTCATCTCATCAGCTCGCGGTGGCGGGGAAGACAACTATGGCCGTAGACAGAGCTCTGTTTCCACCCATTCGTTGAACAGCGTCGAGACAGTCGTGGGCGCACAACATCTTCGAGCGCAAGAACACCATCTTTATCCACCTCAAACACCTCAATATCCTAGACCGAAGAAATGGGTAAGCGATCTAATCTATCCGAGCTCTCCAGTACATGATACTGATTTAGATCTATGCCACTAGTTGGCTGTCACACTTAGGCCGATCTTTATCGCCGTATTGGTATCAACGATGATCGTAATGGGTGTAATTATCCAAGTAGCCCTCCGAATATCGGAACAGAATCAAGGTGTGTAGATACCTCATTATCCGACGACACGTCCAAATATCACGTGTATTCTAGGGTGGCGAACTTTCGGCATAGAACGGTTCGGAGGAATCAATTTCTTGAAGGTATGCCCATCTCACACTGCTGGTATAGATTGATTACTCACAGTTCTACAGTCAGTCATCCCAGTCGTGTTGGTTATGCCAATATCGTACGCGTGGGTGAAGACAGATGAAGCATTAGTCAAGATACATGTGAGCTGTCGCATCCAGTTCTAACTGCAGCATGTATTGACTTCATGACAGCCGTATGTAATCCTCTCAAGAGGCAACGTGTCTGCTGAAAAATCCATTTTACTGAACTACACTGGGGGGTACGCCTATTTTCTAAGAATCAAGATATTCGTACACTTATGCTCACGCTCCAAATAGTCGGTTTGGCACATTGTTCGCGTCGCTTCGAAATCGACACTGGCTGGTTTTCATGTCTTCTATACTCTGCATACTTAACATTACACTTTCCCCTATGGCATCTGGTCTTTTAACCACTCGGTCTGCTGAGATCCGTACTCGAAGTACGTAAATTCTTCATTTTCAACTAACAGTTTGCTGATATCCATTGGTTCGACTAGATGTACAAGTCCGGAATCAGAAGGTCATTGGTCTTAATCCAACATTTTCGACTCTGGAGTTCTTCGTTGCCGCATCCGGATATGCGACAGCCGCCGCAGTGCATAACTTGACAGATCCGCCCTTCGTTTTTGGTGGCTGGGCAGCGGCTGAGTTCGTGGTCCCTGAGGCTGAATTGTTCCGAGGAACAAATGGAACTGTCAACGTTCCTACTCAAGCTGTGCAAACTACGACGGGCTGCGGACGTGCAGAAACCCTGAATCTATCCGGAGCCACAGGCACTCAGACAGGCGGTAGTATGACAATTAGTGGAACATGGCGTGGATGCACCATAAGGTTCGACATTCCAAACGCCGGTATGGATCAATTTGGTGTTACGGAGGTTTCCAGTTGCACTGGGAGTAACGCGAACATTGCGAACCCGTTCAAGCCTGTTTTGTTCTGGTTCTATAGTAAGGATCTGAACCAAGCTAGTTTGACGTTTTGTCAACCTACCATCAAGCTCTTCAACGTCGTTGTCGAGGCAAGTCTTCAAACGAAGCTGATGACCAACATTACCATCGTCGACGAGAACGTTGCTGCAAATAATGTCTCTGGAAACCCACAGAACGGATTGGCATTCAACGGGTAAGCAGCTGACAGCATCACAGATGTCTCAGTGCTAATGCATTTACTGCGATTGATAGAGTCGCCTTTGATCTAACAAATGCTGATCCATTCGTTCAAGCCCGTGCCACATCTACGAGAACAGGCTTACCTGGTGCCGTGTACCGTGCAGCTCAGGAGCAACCCGGAGGAATTGTCGCGGTCATGCAAAACGAAAATGCATTCGCTGAGATGACAAATAAAGTATATGTAAGCTTGTGTCTCGTTTTTCACAGCTATTGAGAGACTGATGACTGGTTCAGTTGCAATTCCTCTCGATTGTTGCCAAGTCAACATATTTCGTTTCTTCGAACAACGTTATCAACTCTGAGGTTATCAACTGGGAATTGCGTCTTTATGTCTAGTGAGTTCAAGCTTGGCATCTTGAACTTCGATAGGATGCTAACGGATGTTTTAGTCCCATTGCAGCGCACAGTTTCACCGCTGCACTTGTTCTAATTGCTATACTTGGGGCCCTCATCCATTTCAGTCATGCACGAGCAAGACAAAATGTCTACATGTCCCTCGATCCAGGAAGTATAGGAGCCACTCTTTCAATGTCATCGCATTCCAAGTTCATATCGACGTTGAATGCTGGTGACGACGAAGGGAAGATTTCCAGGACCTTGAGAGGAATGAGATTTGGCATCAGTTCAAGAACGTGGCAGATTGCCGCTCAAGGAGAGGATGATTATAGGCAAGATACTGCTTATACTGGTGTAACTGATGTTTACCCACGTAGAGGAAGTGGAAAGGATGTAGAGGATGAGTATGATCCGAGTAGAGCTTTGCTCTCGGATCCTGTCAAAACCCCTATGATTTGAATTCTTTGATGGGACGATCCAAAAAATGTTATGATTGTAACATGATTTTTTTTCTCGGATCATTGATGGTCCGTTATTGTATGTATTTTTCTTGCACTCACATGTAGAGATACCCGTTCGTTTCAATCAACAGTGTTCATTTCTAGAAGGGTCTCTGTAGAACTCTATATTCAAGCAATGATGATAACTCTATTCAATTGAACGACTGAGATGAACGACTGAGATACATTGATACTAGATATTAAATTGTGTAGAGCTCAAAGCAATACAAGGCAAGAACGACAACGTGAATGAGCTATGCAGACGTAGACGGCATGTGACCTTTACGTGACATTAGCAACATGACCCCTCCAGCCCCAAGTAAACCAATAACCAAGATAAGAATTAAAAGGTATAGATATATGACAAATGTACGAGTGTGACTGTACCGATGAGGTTGAACAACCAACTTAGTATGCATTGGGAGAATAGCGACTAGGTCGAGGGTAGTCTCGAGAAAGACGGAGTAGATGTGGGAAGTTATGCTGACGACTATAGCTGAGATTGTTGAGGTGAGAAGGAGAAGACATGACGTGAATAAGAGGTGAGGGTGAGGGGTATTTTCGGGGTCGAGGGTGATTGCGGCGGCCAGAAATGCGGCAGATGCCCCAAAGAGTAAGGTTCCCTAACAATTGTCACTGTCAGTATAGTACTAGACTGACAGCACATAGTTCACTTACAGTAGCGGATACTTGCCTTAGGACTGCAACGTACATGCGCTGACTTTGAACAATCTCGAGGGGACTGTTACCGGTAGAAGGGGAAGCTACATGACCTTGGGCATTAGCAAAAAGGCTGGAGAGGAGCAGTGGATCACTCACGTTGGGGCTCGGCCATGAGTACAGATATTACGTTCCAGTTTGAAAGCGGATTGCTGAAGATGGGTTGTGGGATAATACGCTGCGTTCATATGAGAGAATCATTCAGTGCAACGTCCTACACAAAGTGCCGCTGCTCATCGTACCTGCTGATAAAACGACGTCTAATAGCAAGCACTGTGCTCGAGAGAGGGGAGGAAGTAGCAGTGAGAGAGGAGTTGAGGTAGGGGGGAAAATGAGGAATTGACGAATGCTCACGTTCAACGAAAGGCCTAAAAATCTTGTTGCCAAAAGGTAGTGCAGCCGAATGTGGAACAGAAACAGACTTGACGTCTAAATGTGGTGCGGTCCAGAGCCCGGTATTCAAGCCGATGAGCACCAGAAAGGCTAGAAGTGAAATTTAGGTCTGATGTGCCTGGAAAAAAGACGTCGCTCTCAGGTGAAATTGCCGAGAATCGAGGAGTGGCCAGAAATGGTTCTTCGGGGGTCGGCAGCCGGAGGTCTTGATGATCTCGAGCCAATACGCAGCGAATGATTTGATATAGCCTCTCAGACTAGGAGGTCAAGGTCTATTCATTGCCCGGGCACGCAATTTCCGCAGTCGGCACCGGCGTGATGTTGTGCAAGGCGTAATGCCTAATAATGCCTATCGTAAATCCAGGCCATTCAGGGGTTTTGAATGAGATATATCTGTATAGAGTTGCCCAATATATCAGTTTATGGGCTTCTGGAGACGACCGGCTTGGGGTAATCATATCACAAGATGTGAATAAGGCGTTCTGGAGCAGCGTCGATGAGATTCCGCACCGCCTTGAAGCAGGCAAGAAGGCGATGGAACGGAGCTAGTAGTTCTTGAAGAATAACTTCTTAGACGGTAGAATATTCCAAAATCATCAACGAGTGATCATGTAGTGACGATACGATAGATGAAGGGGTCCAGACCGGTCTAGCCATGGCCGCCACAGTCTAGACAATCGGAATACGGCAGTCGCCATGGCTGCTGACCGGTGTAAGCACACATCATCGATAGAATTGATATTTTCTAGCATTTTCCAGAAAAGTGAGTGGGAGTAGGGAAACTTTAGTGGTGGTAGTGTGGGATGATTCGGGCGGAGAAACGTTTATCAAAGGCCGATCTTGACCCGTTATCTCCGCTGATCGGACCGCATTTACTGAGTTTTCGCAGTCAAATACCCAATTTACCACAGTGGTCAAATACAGCCACGATCAGAAACCACATAAAGGCCTTCCACCGCAACTTGTTGAGGAGACTTTCAGACAAACCCATCATCCTCCTCAAATGCCGAGTCAAGGATCATTATCCAACGCTCAGAAGAACAAGGTTAAGGAGTCCCTGCCAGCTTCCAACTACAAAATCCTTACGGCGACTTTGGCAAGGGTCTACTATGCTACACCAGATCCTGATAAATGGATATACCAAGGATTAGAAGGCGGTCTAGCATTGGTGTTTCACAAGGATTCGGGCAGTTTTTACTTCATGCTGGTTGATCTAGATGTGAGTAACCCTAGAGGGTTTTTGCGCGTCATCCCTGTCTTGACCTTTTCCTCTGCACTTAGGGTACCCGAACCACCATATGGAAACATGAGCTATACCAAGGCTTCCTATACTATTCCGATCGTCCATTCTTCCATTCTTTTCCGTCGGATGTGAGTGGCGCACTTTGTTTACATCTGCAACCTTGACTCCTGCTGACTTTCCATCATAGGATTTCATGATTGGATTTGCTTTCACCGATGAAAAAGATGCCCAGAGAATGTTCAAGAAAGTGAACGGTCGAGAAAAACTCGTTGGGTCAGCCGGTATGTAATAATTATCCTCATTCTGGCGTCACGTGATCTTATTGTACGTCACAAACAAGGTCGACCCAAGAAGGATAAAGAGAACAACTCTGTCAATAAGAAATCCAAAGGCTCCAAATCATTATGGAAGCTCACAAAGGACATGATATCTGGTCCATCGAATTTCAAGCATGTTGGCCATGTTGGATATTCGGAAAACGATGGGTTCAGCACTACCGGAGTAGACGAGAACTGGGAGAAGATCCTCACCAAAGATTACGGTGTCAGTGAGAAGGCGCTTAAGAAGAATGAGAAATTTGTACAAGAATTCATCGAGACCGCTAAGAAGGAAGGTGTCGAAAATGCCAAAGCCAAGTTTGGAGTGGGAGGAGAAACCGCACCGCCACCAAAACCAAAGTCATCCAAGGCGTCTAAACCTGCAGCTGCAGCTCCTCCTCCACCACCCCCTGCACCTCCTGCGCCTCCTGCACCTGCGGCCCCTGCTGCTCCGCCTCCGCCGCCGCCACCGCCGCCTCCTGCTGTTCCTGCGCCAGCTGCACCAGCTGCACCTCCACCGCCGCCCCCATCTACTCCAGCGCCCCCTCTTCCACCTTCTCGATCAGCTACTCTAGCTGTTGAACCTAGTAGAACACCTTCACCCGCACATCAAGCTGCCAAGGTTAGTGATGCTTACATCATTTGTTCTTCTTCGAGCTAATTATATGAATACAGGAGAAGAAGAAGCCACCCCCGCCACCAGTTCCCAAAAGAATCCATCATGCTCAATCCGAATCTATTACAGCGCCTATCAGTGTTCCTTCACCTCCTCCTACTGCACCTACACCTCCTCCGCCACGAGAAATGCCTCCAACTCCAGCTGCACCTCTTCCACCTCTCCCTCCAATACGATCTGCAAATACTGCACCCCCAGCACCTCCCCCTCCCCCTCCTCTAGCACCTCAAGCTCCAATTCGAAATGCACCTCCAGTAGCAGCACCTCCCCCGCCGCCGCCTCCTCCTCCTCCGCCACAACCAGTGGCTCGGGCGACTACTGCACCTGCTGCACCTCCCCCGCCTCCGCCGCCTCCTCCTCCGATGGCAGCAGGGGGAGCACCTCCACCACCCCCGCCCCCTCCTCCTCCAGCAGTACCCAGTGGAGGAGCCACCGCCGCTTTGCCACCTCCTCAGCCTGGACGAGCCGATTTGTTGGCCAGTATTCAAGGCAAAGGCATTCATTCACTTAAAAAGGTAAAGTTATCTCCACCTATGGTATATCAAACATTGACTAAAGGCGGCTTTTTGATAGGTCGAGCAAGGAAGTCCTCGTTCTGCACCTGATGATTCAGGAAAATCATCTGCCGCAATTGCTGGTGCAGCTGCAGTTGGTGCAGGAGCTGCCACCCTGGGAGGTGGAGATCTGGCTAGCGCATTAGCTGCTGCTCTCACTCAGAGAAATAAGAATATGGGCGATAGTGATGACGATGATGAAGATGACGACGATGACGATTGGGACTAAAGAAATGTTTTCCGTTCACCACTTTCTCTCTCTTTAAGAAGCATATGTCATGATTTTCCGGTCTTTGATAGATCATTTGAATTACGCAGATTTGTTTTCATGCCTAATCCATCATGTATATGAACTTGGAAATTGATACCATTGGATTGCAACCTGTGTCAAATTAGTGTGCAATATGACACGCATCGGCCTAAAACCCCGATGAATCCGTCAGATAAAACCGCACTATAGGTAGGATTGGTTTAACTTGGCCCTCCACCACCTGTGCGTCAT
>WSTZ01000225.1:1824-14954 GCA_019632295.1 Tulasnella sp. 418 | reverse complement strand
AAGATCTCTGCTCTGTTTCCCTTGTCTGTAAAATGTGGCATACTTGGGCGACGCCGGCCATATGGAGTGCCGATCGTGTCTCCTTGGAAAACCTTTTCGGCGTTCTTCGTGGAACTTTTAGTGGTCATCGTCGGGGAATCTTTCGTAAAGTGGCGAGTATTATAAACTTTAAACCTCAAGGAATCGATCATGCTGATACCGCACATCAATAGGAGGATAAAGAAGACGTCCGATTGGTGGTTCCAAGTGATGTTACGAGGGACGAGTGGGAAAGGTTTTTGTACGCCTTCAGTCATGTCAAGCACTTGGTCATAACGTGCTTGCCAGGAGTAAATGGCGCAAAGGTGATGGAAGTCCTTGAGCGCTTGCAGCGACGTTATGGTGGAGAGTTTGTTCCTACATTCCAACAAATCACAGGCTACGATTGGGGACTCCCTCCAACGTTCCTCTTCTCAACTCACTTACGTGGAGTTGAGATTGAAGGAATACCCCGTTACGGGAAATTTGGAGGGATTAGTAGGGTGACGTTGGAAGATTATCTGGAGAACGTGTTACAAAATGCACCTCATCTTCGTAACATCAAGATCTCCAGTTTCTACATCCATTTCAATATGGCATCTTTCAACTCTCTCACAAAGATAGAGCTAAAAGGGGGGATATCCAAACTCACCTTGCAATCCGTATTCCAGTGCCCTCGACTACGATCCCTATCCTTTTACGATTGCATTGTAGCTCCAGAGACGAGTTCTTCCACTTCGGATCATTCCCCAATTATAAACGACACATTACAGGAGTTTGGTATGCCGTTCTGGGGATTTGCTGCATATCCCGTGCAGGATGCTCTCCTTCGACGGCTTTCACTCCCTGCTCTCACAAAATTAGCTCTTATCCGCGTACGAAATGATTGGGAGAATGCACTCTCCTTGATAGAAGGAATCATCCCCGATTCTCCCCTAATTAAACAGGTATCATTCAAAGCTCGGGCTTCAGTCCCAATATCCGTGCTGTCAACCCTAAGCGCGCGGCGAAGCCTCGTAATCTTCAAGATACGGAGCGCGTCTTGTACAATCGTTCATGAGGAGTTAAAGAAGTGGCTGCGAAGCACTCCTCTCTTGGACGCTTTTGAATGGGAGATACGCTCCAGAGGCCGACGTGAATGGAACATACGGATTCCTGGCTTGTTGGCTTTCGCACGGTTTTCTCCAATGCTTAGAAGACTAAGCCTGCATCTCAACGTTGTTAATCTCTCCGCTCAACTGGAGGAGCTGAATGAAGACTATGATCATATCTTGAAGGGACAGTACCGCTGTTTTCCCTCTCTCCAGTTCCTGAAATTGGCCTTCCTCAACTTATTCACGGCTGACATGCATAATCTTGCTCAGTTAGTGGTGGCCCTAACACCAGCTCCAATAAAGTTGGAGGTGCTCGTAGAGCCTTTCGGACCAGGACTAGGAGAAACTCCGGATGAACGGAAAGCTAGGGAGGAAGAATCTCGAGAACGACAACGTAATCTACTTGACATGATCGATGAATTGCGAAAAAGAAATGATTAAGAAGAAACAGAGATTCAATCAGTTGCTGGGAAATTGGTGGTATAGCTTTACATTTTGCATTACTTTCGATAGATGAACTGATGGAATCAATAATCGTTCACATATGTATTATTGTGCTTACTATGCATTTATCAAGCATGTAGCTATTTCTGTTCGTTGATTCAATATAGGTCGTACAGTACTCTACAGGTCATCCATTGTGGTCAGGCTAATCTACTATGGAGGCTGATGCAGCTTTGACAGCCGCCATCTGTATATATCCTGAGCTCCTGGCAAGCAGACGGGGATTTCATGCTGGATCGCCTAGGTTCATATATGCGTATTTATCCGAAATAAAATGATGGGTCGCCAAAGCCAAGTGAAGAATGAGCAATCAGGCCGAGCTCGCAGGAGCTGCCCCATGGAAAATACTTTCCGGCGTTACAATCTATGAAACTGACCGTTTTTCACCTTGCTAGTTTAGAGCTGCCTCTCCTTGCCCGACTTCTTATATCACTAACACCAAAAAGTGCAGAGCTAGACGTGCACGTAGGAGTTCATCTAGTCCCCTGGATAAACATGTACGCGCCTAAGATGGAACGCTCCGAATATCAAGTGATCAATCGCCAATTACCACTGGTAATCGAGTCGCTACGGGCAGGGAGGTGTCCATCGATAAATCTTCCTCAAGATACCTTACGATATTAAAGATCCCAGAGACGGTGAGAGTTTTTAATACTCGAGAATGTATTGAATACTGACCGGTTGACTAGGTAATGAAGCCTGTTCGCACTGGATAATTCTATTTGACAAAAACTGCGGCAGCCCCGGCTTTGGATTGCCAGATGACTAATATCCTACGGTTTGCTTAGTAACACGCATCTACCTCGTTTAAGCGTCAACGGCTCAGCACTCGAATTTTGCTCTTACCGTGGTAATTGAGACTCGTAAAATAAAATCTAGCGTTCCCGGAACTTGGCTGGATAACATGTGCTGTACCCTCTCCAGATTCACTTTTTCACTTCGACTTTGCTTGAACTCCAGCTTTTCTTTCATATGATCCTCTCAAGCGCTTATCCTTGAGTTTCCGTGTCCGTTTCTAGAGCTTAAGAGACCATTGAGATCCGACGTCATTCTTTTTGTCGTTCAGACCCGAGGATATTGTATTCCATGCCTTGAATTCGTTTATATGTTTTGTTCAGGCTCCACTTCTCCATCTTCGGATTCAAAGTCCCTCATTTACCGCGCATCCTCACCTACAGCCTCGTGGCACCTGCATATCAGAAAAAGGAGCGTGTGTAAGCTATGGTGGCAAAAGTTGAAAAATAGGGTATTGACAAAGCAGGTGAAGATTGTTGTAAAGGTTAGTAAGACCGTGACACACATATGATCTTCGCCGAGGACTGCTATTTTCCTACTACCATTAAGCATCCAGTGAAGTTTGAGTCCGGTGATGTGATGTAACCATGACTAATCCGGCAATCAAATTATGGGCTGCCAAATAGAATTATCCGTTCGGACTATGTGCTACTGATGAAACTCACCCATTATATATATTTGCTAGGTTGCTCAAGGCTTCGTGGGATCGGCTTCTCTTTGGCCATGGCTCATCTTTCTATCCAGCTCCAAAACTTGAGTGAATCTAGTGAGACTATTTGAAGACACGAGGGCCAGTGAGCGGAGCGGAACCAAAAGGAAGACCACAAAAGGCTGTGGTTAACCAGAAAAAAGGTATTGAATTGAGAACCGATACGATACACAAGAAGATGATGCACCGGGAATGCTAACTATCAATTATAAATTTCTTTCAACTATTTGGATATTACATGAGTGATTTTACGTGCTACTTGGGACGTTCTGAAAGCTTGCAGACCGCTGGAAGCGATCAAACTTGATAACACTGATTGCGGAACTAACACTAGAGTGACGAGAGAAATTTCTGTGATATGGGGTGATATCGATATGAGACGTTGCAACAGTGAGACCAATTTGTCCCAATCCAGCTGTTGATCAAATGATACTGATGCTTTCGAGAGTGCTGGAAGGGACTGGGTACGAGAGATTGACTCTTCCAGCCTGTGGACCGCGTTTTGATCCAGCCACAACTCGAGCTCCTGTAAAGCATCAAGCGACATTGTCGCTTGATCAAGGTGTAGATGCGTGGTGCGATTATCCAATTTGCAATTGCGAAGATAGAGTTGTTGCAAGCTTTTACACTTGAGTATCGAGTTAAGGGTACAACTTGATATTGTCCCTTCAATTCGTAGAGTACTGAGAAAGCTGAAGGAATCGAAGGCGAAGTCGAGAAAGGGAGCAGTGATGGTGATCTTGCGCAGGTTAATTGCGTAACGCGACAAATATCTGAGGAAGGTTGTTGTTTTTCTTGACGGTTCGATACTCCGCCATTCCCATGCTTCAGTCATGGTAATTGATAGCAACCGTTCTGAAATGAAAAGTTCCGGAGGGATACCCCAAATGAATTCCGCCCCCTTTCCGACCGTGATATCTTGGAAGTTAGGGCATATCTTTCCTCCAAAACGATTTTGTAGGCCCCTAAGCGAGCCTGCCGCTTGTATAAGTCCATTGAACGGGATTATTTTCAAGTTCTTGACATGCCGAAATGCATACAGAAAGCGATTCCATTCTTCCAAGGTAACATTATTCGGAATCTTCTTGGGATGATGACGAGGTGAATTGGAGTTATTCTAGTACAGCTGGTCAGCCTTTGAAAATTCAGTTTACTGTGACTCACTCCCAGAGATGTGTCGCTTTCCACCTGGCATCCACATGAGATACGAATCACGCTCAGCAGTTCTAGGATTGTGACACCACTGACAGTACCCCAACAGAGCCGATAGACCCATCCATGCCATGCTTTGCAGACCAACGAGGCTATAATCATGTCTTTACGCGGAAGGAACTCGAAGATGCACATGATGAGCTCCGGAATACAAAAACACCTATGAGGTGTTTGGATGAGAGAATATGCAGGCTACACTGTATTAGCAACGCACGCCTTAGCAATTATATAGCCTCTAACCTTTGACTCATCTGGGTCTTGAGAGCTAGTGGCTCTGAATCGCCCTTGATTGCCTCCGATCCTCGAGTTATCTCTTGATAAATTCTGTTTGTTACCTGTAGAGTCGACAAGGCGATGGAGCATGGTAGAAGGCTTGATGTGGTGTGGTCAAGAAGCAACAGTGCGAGTAATATCGGTTAAGATCGTAATCGGTCCGGGTGCTTACAGTGGCAGTCTGTTGATGGAATTGGAAGCCGAAGCTGCTGATCGGATACGCCTAAGGACGATGAACTTAGAATATTGGAATGTGTAAATAGAACCTTCCTCTTGTCGCATGTCCTTTAGTACATTGCAGGTCCTAATACACGTGCCGTCTTGTTTCCATTATCTGTGAGTCCGACGGAGGGTCTTTGAGATGCGGAGTTCAGTCCTCCTTGATTCTAATACGATAGGTTAACTACCGAGAGTACTGGAACGTCAAGAGAAGCCGAGTGATGTAACACCTCGGGCGGCTAACGGAGTGTGAGAAAGTAGACGCCTCTCATTTGCCGACGAACGTCCCAATCCCAATCCCAATCCCAAATACCACTGCACCCATAAAACACATACGAAACCCCCTAATCCCAACACCCCAAGCCATTGGCCACGCACTACATCACACTCCAAAGCGCCCACCATCTATTTCGTTTCGCTTGTTCAACTGTGGATGGACTAGTGTTGCCGCGGTTCGGTTCGGTTCGGGTCCGAACCTTGAACCGAACCTGCAGTAATACAGCCGGACTGGGGAGTGATTTCGAACTCCGACCGAACTCTGCGAAGTTCTTCCGCAAGCTTAAGTCCGATGGACTCGAAAGAATCATCTTAGCTCGTGATATGGGGAAGACATTAAAATACATACCCGTAAGCCGATGTGACGTGGAATTTACAAAATATTTACGAATGAAATGTCGGGGATTGGAACGACTGCGCCGTCTAGACTGCGGACTTTTGCTGGTATCAATTGTCGTACAGAAGTGTAGCTCGTCTTCCGGAGGGAGTTCCCATCGAGATATTGGAAAGTTGGGTATGTAGTGGTGAACTTGGTCTACGCTAGAGTCGGAGGAGCTGTGGCGCGTTGTCCTACCGTAATACAAGTAAATATGAGTTTGAAGTATTGAGTAAAGTAGTGAAAATGATACCTTACAGAGAGACATGGCTGACAAGCAATCCAAAGATGGAACGAGATGGTGTGATCGTGTTACTAAAGGGAGAATGACAGGCCAGGGGCCAAAAGCCATGTTGTTGAAACCCTTGAGCAGTGATCTGAGAGAGTAGGTAAGGCATTGAAGTGATAGAGAAGCCAGGACATGAGAGATGGACTGACAAGAAAAGTTGTCCTTCCTGTCAGGGCGTTCCATGACAACAGGAGTTTGTCGAGCAATGAAAACAAGAGCTGCACCAAATGAAGCAATGTCAGTGAGACGAAGGGGAAAGATGAGAATGAAACGGGTCAATTTACCTTCAAAACAATTCCGGATGCAATTTCCGGATGCAATCGAATCGCGCCACTTTGTCATGACCCGGTCCCGGCTACTCGGCTACCCGTTACCGAGACGCCAAGTCCCAGCCTACAATTGCAATCCCAACGTTCCGTTGAGGTCTAGTAGTTAGTTTACGGACTCGTTTAGTATATATCGAACCCCCCATGTATCATGTTTCGTTGTCGAATCAACCCAGGTTTCCGTCTTAGCTCACAATGTGATCTCAACAAGGCCTCCGTTGGCTTGTAAACCCGCTCGCTCCGCTCGTCCTCATCACAAGCCAACTCCGTCCCAGTTAGGACTCTAACACAACGGACGATTTCGAAATCAACATTGTTTTGCGCGACAAGGTAGAGAGTGACAATAAGAGGCGCGTATCAAGAGCGGACGAGATGCCAAAGCACGGTAGATAGGTCAGAATTCAATGTCATTCGACAATGAATCACGAAGGCAAAATTAGAATTTTTTGTTACAATACCCTGAGTGCTCACGAATACTAAACAGGTAGAGTAAGACAGCTTAACACCTCAGGCACAGGAACGGAGATGAGTTGGTCGTTGCCGCGGCAACGATAACTGGCTAACAGCATTTCCCAATCTTGTGAATGAAGCAAATAATTGGGCTCCAAGTACCTTTGGTGCTTTGGCGAAGTCGTCAAACATTACCAGGCCCAAGATTCGGTGGGGGCTGTGAATCGATAACTCATTACACTGCCATTCGAACATCAACCCTGGTGGATAGGCGATCGTGACTCGATAAACATCTCAGCATCACCCACCACACCATCAGCCGCTCATGTCTCAGAATATCCCCTTGAAGCTTTTGAGAAAAGGGAAATACATCGGGTTAGGAGCTGCCCGACGCATCAATTCCTTCTGGTCTTCTGCTGAACCTCCTCACCAATGTCTCCTCATCCCGGAACTCCTCCTTCATATCTTTGAGTTCCTGTCACGAAGGGATATACAGGCAGCTTCACTGGTCTGCAGAACATGGCATCCATGGGCTATCTCTACCTTCTGGAGAGTTGGTTCCTTCACATGGACACAGCTCTTAGCGATACTCCGCCTCAAATATTGTTGCTTGTACCAAGATCCAAGATGCATCGAGGTGTGTAACCAACCAATCAAAACTTTCAAATGCTAATCAACAATCATAGGCAACCATTTATGGCTTCAAGATCCCGAAAGGTGTGGCATTGGCAGAATGGAAGCGATTCTTGTTTGCCTTCAGCCACATCAAACATCTGGATATCGTGTACTTCAATGGGATAGACGAGACGACATCCGCGCTTCTGAGCCTGCGAAAACGCTTTGGAGGAGAGCTCATACCCAATTTCCAAAGAATATCCATCGGTCCTCACGTCGACATCAATCAAGGAGCCTTTTCACAGCTACTCTTTTCCAACAACCTAACTTCCGTCGATATGGTCGAAAGTTGTCGACACTACCCATGTCAACAGACCAATCAAGTTGATCAATGGAGAAGGACATCCGCAATGTTAACCCATTTTACACTGGATACACCCCATCTTCGCCACATGAACATTTCAGCCACTTTTACACCCGACTTCTCTCTCGACTCCTTCCAAAACCTCACCAGCCTCCGAATCGAAGGGGAAATCTCTGCAAAAACTCTCGCCTCAGCCTTCAAATGCACAGACCTTCAGCTATTGTCTCTCATTTCCTGTGTAATACTTGATCACTCAGCCAATTTTTGGTGGGATCATCCCGTTATAGTCCACAACGCACTTCAGGAACTCGAAGTATTATTCGAGTGTGACAGCGTTGGTGGAATAAACAATGTATTTATCTGGAGGATCCAGCTTCCTGCATTGTCCCGGCTATCTATTTTTCACTCGGTCGAGTATGACAATATGATTGCCCTGCTAGAACACATTCTCTCTACATCACCCAAGCTGACCGAGGTTTCCTTACATGGCCATACCTCGGTTTCAACACCGCTGCTATCATGCATCAGCTCATTTAGCAGCCTCAAGGTTCTCACAATCACAGAAGCCTTGAGTACTGCTGAAATAATTAGCGATATGGAGCTAGTGATGTGGCTTCAAGAGATGCCTACTCTGGAGGTTCTGGAATGGCAAGCACCGTACCATCATGACCCATGCCATCTCATGCAACTCCGTCATTTCCTGGTTTTTGCCACGTATGGCTCAAGTCTTCGTAAGCTCAGTCTCTCGTTGGATGTGTCTGATCTTTCCGTTCAGACTGAAGACCTGGCTGACGAGTACGGCGATATTTTGTCTGCCTCAAGACACTATTTCCCTGCCCTACGATCTCTGAAACTGATGGTATTCAACCTCACCAGCTCGGAGCTTCATCTTCTTGCTCGGCTTCTCACATCACTCACACACGATGACATGGAGCTGTTCGTGCACTTAGGAGTTCGCCTCGGTGTAAGAATGTGGCCGAATGAGGAACATGTCTCACAATACCAGGTAATTGATCGTCAGCTGCCATTGCTAATCAAATTGCTGCGGGAAGAGAGACGTCTATTGATGAACAATACTCAAGATACTATCAAGAATAAAGATCATTGAAAAAAGCGAGAGCCGTATAATGCCCGGAAGATATCATCAATCGACTGTCTTGATAATAGATGTGCTCTTGTCCTTAAACAGAACTATTAATACTACCACGACCGAAACTAGGATCGAAATCGATGCTGTATTAATCATGTATTGTCATTATTGTGTGATGTTTGTTGTTCTCTCCATGTACGTTGTAGTATTTTCTATGAGGAATGTTCTGCATATGTTGACTCTAGAGCGATTCTATCGCTTAGAATTCCCTTTGTACTATGCTTCTACATCTACGTTTGACATATCAATGTGGTCTAACCACTCAACTATTCATTCATCATTAGTATAACTATATAGAAGTTGGCGGCGGAGTATATAGTAACGCGAGTTACTGGGATATACGGAGATCTACAGACACGTGTAGGAGAGATATAGAAGTATATAGATTGAGAATAGAAAGTATCGTTTATATACATGAGAGGATGAGATAGTGAGACAAGTCTTACAAGACTTGTCTGAGTACATTAGTGATTATAGAGACAAATCATATGGATCTCATAGGAAACATAATCGTCTAAATAAGCGATTATTCAACAAACTACTCATGTATAACGACTTTCTATGAATATAAGGGTCCCACAGGTCAATGGCTCGATCGCGATGAGTGACTAGTGTCACTGACAACCACTCTTATATATCTTCTACAGCCTCCTCTGACGTTAGTGATGCGGTGCTAACCCCTAACTCCGACAAATTTGCCTTGATCAAATCTGAACCACCACATCTAGACGGGCTCTGATGCTGAAACCTTTAGTTGATAAGCTCGTGTCAACACGGAAAACCTTGAATTGTTTGCAAAATGCCCACCTCAGCAGAAGGCTGAGGCTCGATACCTCAAATCAGCCAACCACTTCTCCCCATCGATCTTTAACCATTCCCGAACTCTTCAACCACATAATTGGATTCCTCTCACGGGATGACATGGTATCTATCGCCCTTGTTTGTAGGAGGTGGCATGTGCTGGCTACCCCGACCCTTTGGAGTATTGGTCCTGTCTCTTTGCTTCGACTTTTGTCGCTGCTTCGCTTTAAAGTAGTCAGGGGATCGGTAAGCACATGGTCCGGAGTATCTGTCACTCAGGTCAATTGACCATCTTACGGTGGTAATCTTATATTCACTGCAGCATCGAAGGCACGTCCCGCAAATCGTGATTCCTTCCAATGTTACTTTGGATGAATGGAATCGATTCTTGTATGCATATACTTGCGTCAAGGATCTGAGATTGATCCATGACTATGGATCAAATGGGGTCATAAATTCACTTGGAGATTTACACAAGCGCTACGGTGGAGAGTTGGTGTCTAATGTCCAAAGGATCACCGGCTGCAAAGGCACAGAGTTCGACGAGGGCGCTCTTCCAGCGCTGTTCTTCTCGGAGAGGTTACGGTCAATCCAAATACATGGCAGCAGGAGGACTCCAATGCATCACGCTTATTGCGCCGAGGTTAATCAGATGATCAGCGTTTTTTTGCAACGCTTGTTGGAGAAGGTGCCTGGTATCAAGGATATTAGCATTGAAGCCGATCGTCTCCTTGATTTTCATTTTGACTCATTCAGTGACCTGGTATCACTTCAACTGAATGGAGTCATTTCGGAAGAGTGTTTCCGCTCGATCTTCCGCTGCTCACGTCTGCGACATCTATCACTCGGCTGCTACAAATTACGTAGTGAATCAAACACCGGACACTCTGAAGTGGTGCATAACACGCTGGAGGAGCTGGAAGTGGTTTTCGAAGGATTTGTTCCTCCCTTCTTACAATCAATCGCTACCACTTACCTAGAATATACAGCCCGCTATTGGCTTTCGCTTCCCAGGCTTACAAAGATCTCGGTCACAGTCCGCGAGATACATTCGACATGGGATAGGATGACCCCTCTGTTGGAGTCCTTGGCTTCCGCGTCCCCTGCAGTCACAGAAATCGTTCTCCATTCCGTCACGGCCACAATGCCACTTCAACTTCTCTCATGTCTTGTGAGATTCGGATCTCTGAAGAGTCTCGAAATATCCGAACTTTTCAGCGATGCCACGACAATTGATATTGGAGCCTTCGCATCCTGGCTCAAAACCCTGCAACCTATGGTGAGCTTTGAATGGTCGTTCCCCTCCTTTTTGAAAATGCAACCACCTATGACTATTGGTCACTTGTTGGAGGTTGCACGACATTCTTCCGAACTCCTAAAACTCTGTCTATATCTTGATATTAACCAACTTTGGATTCAACTGGAGAACCTAGGTGATGAATATCACGACATATTGGTGGAGCAACACGAAACATTTCCCGTTCTTCAGCAACTACAACTACATCTTTTCAATGTTGCTTTTTCTGAACTCCCACTGCTCACGCAGTTGTTGGTGACCCTCACACCCGGATTCACTCAGTTAAGTGTACACATACAAGTTATTCAAGAGCCAGAGAGGCGGTACCGTCCTCGACTGCAAGAATCGGGCTTCATGGAAAAGCGACTATCAGAAATGGTAGTGGCCTCAAGGCTAGGGAACTTGAAGCAATTACCTCTTTGAGCCAAGGAGGGACAAAGGTTGGCTGAAATTGATCATTCTACTGTTACGGAAAGTGAGTGGTAGTGTAACGACCGGGCTACCCCCGGGCCGATGCATTTGTCTAAACCTATATTTGTTCTACCTCTTTAGTCTATCTATGAGCTGCCGAAGATCCGGCGGCACGCATTGCTTGGGAAAGTGGCACTACAAGTAGAACGTGCTCCTAATTCCATGTTATGGTTGATGATTGGACTGAGAAATTGCAATCAGTGCTGAAAAGGAGATGGGCAGTCTTATGGCATTTTCCTTCGAGGGTCAGGCACAACAGGAACGTCGAAATTTCCACGTGTTAATTTGATGTTGACCTTCACAGCCACCCTCATCATTGTCTCTCATCACTTTATTCTGCCTCCTGTTATTCAGCTATACGACGGCTCCACTTGCATTTTGAAACACAGGTGCATTCAAAGGTTTTCATCTTACAACGATCAGCGTCCCTGGCATGCGCGATTGTCGGACCACCTTTGCATTGTCAATACCTTCCTGATTCATGTTCGAAACTCGATTCGCTTATTGTGGTATGTCACAAGTTCTGCTGGGTGCATCATCTAGTGTTAATCGATCTTCTCTCACGAAGGTCTATATCGTGAACCAGTCCTTTTTCGCATCATCCCCTTCACCTATCCAGCAGCAACCCGTGGTGCCACAAGCCGCTATTCACCGCCAGCGCATATAACCCCTATGCATCGTATCCATTTCCTGGAGGCGTACCCGCTACTGTACCCCAGGTATCGTGACACCCCATCGACAACCTCCTATTCCACCGACGCAGCAAACTTCGAATATTCCCGACAAACCACCCCCTCAACGCGATACCCCCGTTATCCACATGGGTGTATGGAGTCGAGGGCTGACAAGGAGTGTAGCCGTCATGTGTGTAAAACTCACTGCCAGCTTCGTGGGGGCTGTTATGGGGTGAAACGACCACGATGACCCGAAACGCTTTCACATTCCCGTGAAGCAGGCTCTCCCTGCAACTTCAGCTCGTGATACCACATCCACCCAACCTTCTCCTTCGATCTCTGTTGGTAGTCGGGCACATTCACCGGCAATATCCCAGGTCGTTGAAGGATAACAAGTTCCGGCTGTCAATAATCACAAGCAAAAGAGCTACGAAAAGCCACTGGACAAGACTTGGGCCGAAATGATAGAGAGGGAAGAGATGATAACATGATAGAAGAGGCTCAGCGTCGGGCGGATGCCATGAGTTGCAACATAATGATAAACTTATCCAAGAGCTCGACCATCTACGCCTTGGAGAATTTTAACTACTGCAACCTCTGGATCTACCTTGATGCTGGTCACGCTGGCTGGCTCGAATGGTCTGCTAACTTAACCCGTATGTCCTCAATCACGACCTGTCGAAGTATCAACTAACCTCATATGCTACAGCTGCTGCTCAGCTCTCAGCCTCTTCACTGACATCTGCAAGGCGTCCTTGCCCGTGGTTTGGCTATCAACGTCGCCACTACTACGCCCTCCGTGCTGCCATAGCCAACACATATGAGCTCAAGTACATCAATACCCATGGATCAGCCCTTTTCTCAAACGGATTCCCTGCTTAGTAAGCTAATTTCCATCTCAATCAATTCCAACCCATATGTTCTCTTCAGCTTCCTCATTGATCAAGGCCTTTCTGATGCCCAGAACATTCGTGATGCATGGGGCAACTGGTGCAATATCGAGGGTGCTGGCTTTGGTATCCACCCCACCACGAACACCGGTTCCTCCTAGATAGATTCCATCGTCTGGGTCAAGGTAGATAACCACCATCAAACGGCATTGATACATGCTAATCCATCACCATTCATGTAGCCCGGAGGAGAGTCCGATGGCACACCGGACTCATTGAGGAAGAAGTATCAGCAAGGAATTATCGATTGTCAGCATCCCTTCCTGA
>WSTZ01000224.1:9289-27820 GCA_019632295.1 Tulasnella sp. 418 | reverse complement strand
ATAAAATCGTACAGGTTCGCCCCGTTTGTACCCCGACAGTGCGTCCGTGCGTCAAAGGTCTAAACTCCGAAGACAACCAGTTTTTTTTCTCGTTACAGCCAAGACGGCGGGGGCTTGAGAAGAAGCCATTGTTCGATCATTCGAAGTCTATCAAATGTTCCTTGCACGTGACTGCGCAACAACGTACAATCGGTATTTGTGCACTTGCATATTTGCGACATTGTATGTGATATTCGATATCGTGGACATCAAGTATCTCATCATGGTATTCCCAGGTGCAGCTGAAAATAGAACATGTGGAAGAAAAAACCCACGTCCCATTGCGGCGCAGTGCAGTACTTTTCTCTCTTGGTCATCTTCACGGCATCCCCAGTTGGTGGTGCTCTATACTGGTTGACGTCCCTGCAAAAACTGCGCAAGAGTCAACGGATATTTTGCCTGGTCTCTAACCCCACAGCACAGGATACATAAGTTCGCTGTTCACTACCACCATGCGGTCAGCCATAGACTGCTGTGATTTAATTCAGGCCGGTCTATGGTTTTATGTAAGAACAACTGGGGTGTTTGTCGCTCCTGAATGAGCAATAGAACCTCCGCATGCCGCAGCAAACTTGGTGGGATTGCACTGCTAGAACTAAGCCATAAGATCTTACGATTTACGATTCTTTCGTCGTAGTCCCACTGCAGCACTCTTTTGTCTTACATCTCTTGTTTACTTCATGAAAAAATAGGGTTGCTTCTACCCCTGCACCCCAGCAACAGACTACGTTTTACATAATTGATGTGTATGCCTGACTTTAGTATTTATGCGTGCATTACGTCTTTCTCGTCGCAGTTCTCACCGATTTTCTCTCCTTGAATATATCAACTCAAACTCACTTGAGCCATCAGTTCAAATTTCGCGCCTAGTTAAGTAAAAGTTACAACACTGCGCGAGGTAACCACCTAGTTCTTGGGGATAAATTCCTTTCAACTGAATGACGTCTGGCTCATGTTGTGTTAAGTGAAGCTGATATCAACCTCCAGGGCCGAAAATGTACCCCGTCCAGTTGCATCTAGTTGCAGTAAAAGGCGGTTCGATGTATATTTGAAGAGCAATGGTATATAGACGCTTGGAGCAGTCGTTTATATACTCGACAACGCACGAAAATGGACCTGACACAGTCGGGCACAAGCCAAGAATGCCAAAGGAGATAAAACACGATCGATCAGCCACTACGGACCTTGATATATTCCGAATCAAGAGAATCAAGAGACAATTACATTTTGCGGATCTTGATGTAATCCCAGCCAAGGTCGGTAATTTTACCATCAGCGGTCATCAAGCGATCGTCTTGATCAACATTGTACATGTCGCGGAGAGAGCCAAAGGCCGAAAATTTCTCGATCCACCCTTGGGAGTTCATCCAGTTTATGGCAGCGTCGTTGAAAGCGAATGCCTGATCCTTGGTGCAAGAGCCCTGTCCCTTTGCAAAGTCCATGCAAGCCCACTCGGTAACCCAGACAGGTCGACCATATTCTTTGTGAACGCGCTCTAGGTAGGTCTTGAAAGCCTCAATATCAGTTGTGTAAATGTGGGCGCCAATAGCATCGATCTAAAAGATAGGGAATCAGGCTATGATGTTATGCCATATTTTGGAATACTGACCTGGCAGCCATCGCACGCTTTGATGAAGTTATGCAGCCATGCAAAGCCTTCTTCACCACCAGCGGGAGCTGGTGAAACACGTCTGGCGGTAGGAGGCAACTTTTCGACAGTTCTCTTCCAAAGTGCAGCAGCGGCCCAAGGGTCGATGGCACCTTGGTCATGTCTGTCGGGTCTAAAAAGCAAGAAGAGGTTCGTAACTACAACATGACATAGAACGAAGGCAACGTACTCGTTCATGCCCAAAACGCATTTGGCCTTCTTGTTCTTTTCGAAGGTCTTCCACCAATCCTCTTCTTGTTTGGCGCCCCACATCATTGGACAAAATTCGATTTTTCTGCCCTTTGGATTAGGATTCCAAGGAGACCAGGAATAGGACCATGAGACTGCCGAATTCTCGCCAAGGAACTGAGTCATATCTTCTGGCTTATTGTTCCAAGCAAGGCCAACCTTACTCCCTCCAAGGGGAGTATTATTGCCGCTATCCTCGCCCTCGCTTCCATGATCATTGCCTTCCCCTTTACCGTTGTCCTGCTTGCCATCTTGATTCTTACTGTTTCCTCCATCTTTATCGTGGCCTCCCTTGTCCTTGTTGTCTCCATTATTCTTGCTGCCTTCTTCGCCCTTATGGTCATCCTTATTATCCTGGCCCTTCTCACCTCCCTGGCCTTTATCGATCTGACTGCTTGCAGACTCATCCCCTCCATTGCCATTTTGATCGCCAACAGCGCGCCCGGAATCATCGTTCGTGCCATTTTTACTTTGGGATATGAGACCTTTGGGCTTGCATTTGCCCTCTTTATTGGGGTTACGCCTCTTCTTAGAAGAACGCCTCCCCAGGTGAACATGACGATAATTCGAGGCATGAGGATGCCTGTGGTGGGAGAGAGAATCAGAGTTGGCGGAGACAGGAGATGCGATAAGAAGGAAAGACGATAATGCCAATACGGTGGCAAGACGAGAAAAGACTGTCATGTCGGGTTGACGATGTCTGGGTATTTGTAAAAGAGTGGAGTACGAGTGGATTAGATTCACTGAAAAGATATATGCGAAAACGCCGTACAAATGGTGACTGATTCGCTAGAGAGCGAAGAGGGAAATTTTTTGAGGAGTTTTTTGCAATCTGGCGGCCTTGTATACCAGCTACAGCCTCGCGTAAGGCGTAAGAGGGGCAACGAAACATAATGAGACATTATCATGCGATGTCTGGCTAAGCGAGCTGGTTGCCACTTGAAAGTAATCCACTGTTTGAGATTGAGCCGTCTTGTGAATGGGATCACCTCCTCTGCGTATAAAAAGCCTTGAAGGGTAGTCAGACCACGAGTGCTTAAAATGGTGGTGAGTACTGTCAGGACGTAAATTGCAAGGAAAAACGAGAGAATCACATTGTAACCAAGGAGTATGTAATAATTCGCACATTTTCCAGATTTGGATAAACGACACAGTAGCAACGAATGGTTCACAGAGAGTTCAGCTAAGAATTTGGTAAATCGACGCGAATTCAAAGTCCGACGAGGATGGAGCGGATATTGAAATTGGTCGCCCCCATCGTTTTTTCCTTCTTGTTCACCCCTCTCGTCCTCAGCAACACATCGACACACAGACTTTCTTCATCGTCGCTCTGCTCGCTCACCCCTTCAGGTGCTCCTCGTCCTTTGGTTGGTCAGTAAGAAATTCAGTAACCCTCAACGCACTCTAGCCACATTCCAAGACGATGGCCGATACCACTGCAGCCGTTCCAGCCGAAGCTGATGCTGGCATTAAGGTATTGTGACTACTGTGACACTCGTTGCGTGACGCTCATCCTGCTGTAGCTCTTTGTGGGCAACCTCGCCTACGTCGTAGATGATGACGCCCTTTACGCCTTCTTTGAGCCTCTTAACGACGAAATGTAAAGTGCAAAATCACTCGTTTGAGTAAATTCCTCTGAACCCTTTTCCTTTAGCATCTCTGCTCAAGTCATCCTGCGTGGTCACCGTTCCGCTGGTTATGGCTTTGTCTCCGTCAAGACCCAAGAGGCCGCAGACAAGGCGATTCAAGACCTCAACGGCAAAGAGCTTCATTCGCGCAACGTTGTAGTTGAAGTTGCAAAACCCAGGGAGCAAAAGCACGCAGAGAGGAAGGAAAGACGCGCCAGAAAGAAGAACGCTGGAAGGAGGGGTGACAAGCCTGTCGTTGGTGAAGTCACCGACGCAGAGGCTAGCGGTGAAGCCGCTCCTGCCGCAGTCCCTCTCATCGCCAGAATCGACGATCCCGATCAGCATCGCAATGGCGAAGTCACTTCTCGTAGACCCAGGAAGAAAAAGTCTAATGTGAGCTCATCCTTTTTTGTCCTTACCCGTCCACCATTGGCTTATTTCATTCCTGACTGACTCGGATCAGAAAAAGAAGAGGGCAAGGGTAATTTGTCATATCGACCCTGTTACTTCGCAGTCTAATCATATACTTTCACGTAGGCTCCTCAGGCTGATGATGATACCGCTGCCGCACCCGTTGCCAACGGAGTCACCCCTGCAGGTGACACTGCCAACACCTCAGGCGAAACAGCAACTACCGTTGAGCAAAATCCAGCTAGGAGGAAGCCCAGACGCCGCTTCCAACGCAGGTGGTATAATCGTCAACCCCGTCGACCCGCCGGAGAAGCTCCTGAAGGCGAGCCATCCAAGACCGTCCTATTCGTTGCAAACTTGGCATTCTCCGTAGATGAGGACGGCTTGACGGACTTCTTTACCGAGAATGGCATTTCCGTTACTTCTGCAAGAGTGGTCCGAAGGTCAGTAGGCTCATTATGAACACCCGTAATCCCTTACTTAAGGCAATTCCTTAGCCGGCGGTTCGGATATCCTCCTAGAAGCCGAGGATATGCTTTTGTTGATGTAGGAGACGAGGAAGAGCAGCAAAAGGCACTCACCGCACTTCAAGGCAAGACTCTCAATGATCGAGAGATCACCGTCAAGATCGCTGTCGACTCCCCTCGTCACAAGGGCGGAGATAGAGGCGACGCAGCTCCTGCTGATGTCGAAGCACCCGTTGCTGGCAAGCTCCCTGTTGTGCCAGTTGCTTAGACTCAGCGACCCTCCGGAACCACAGGTTTTGGTATTTCTTGAACAGGTCTCCTTTAGTTCTTGCCACCAAAACTCCACTCAAGCAGATTTCTTTTTTTCTCGTGATCACGCTGTCTATCTCTTGAGTTCCTGCTTTTCTTGTTCCTCCTATTAGCGATGATCATGTTTCGTAAAGACCGTTGACGAAAAAAAGAAAATGACATGCCTCTTTGCTGATATCATCACGTGAGCCTATGTGATTGGTGAGATGGGAAAACACAGTGCCTGCTTATAATTCACCAACCATGTCCGACGGTGAAGATGACTATCTTTCCGATAAGTTCCTAGCTACCCTCGAGTCTAATTCCAAGTCATCTAGCTCCAAGACATACTCACAACTGCGTCAAGAAGCCACTCGCAAAGCCGAGCTCAAGAATGTTGCTGGGCGTAAAAAATCCAGAAAGGAAATTGAAGAGGAGTCAAGACGAGAAGGTCTTAGCACAAGTTTGTTTGAGCGTGAAAGGGCCAGGAGTGACGCTCAAGGCGATGAGAACGAGGAAAGCGCTGGACCAAGTAAGGCTCTGAAGATGATGTTGAAAATGGGATTCAAGGAGGGTGAATCGCTGGGTAAAAGGGCATCACCAGCCAATGAAGTGCCGGAAAAGGAGTCACCCGCTGCACTGTCATCGTTCGTAAAAAGGGATGCTGAAAGTGGGCATCTGGTTGAGCCTTTACCTGTGACGCTGTGGGCGGGTAAGTCCTGGTCTTGGATTAATCTCAACCATAGCTCTAACCTGTGCTGCTTCATTTTGAAGGTAGAAAGGGTTTGGGCATGGGCAAGCGATTACTATCGACTGACGAATCAGTAGAGGGAAATCGACCTTCCAAGTTGTTAAAGATCGATGAGGCCTCCCTGAACGCCACTGCTCCAAACCAAGTAGATTATAGAAACCGAGCAAAGGAGGAGTACGAAGAAAGAAAGACCTTTGGTCGACTTGCCAGTGCTAAGAAAACACTTGTCCAGCTAGACGAAGATAACGATGTCAAAGTAAGTTATTACTGTAGCGTTTTTCCGGACCATGCTAATTTGGTTCTCGTAGTTCAATATTCTCTGCATAGATCCCCAAAACCCTAGCGAGACAATACCAAAAGGTTTGCTAGCGAGATTGGAGGACCTCATTGACCCTAGGCTCTTATCGGCATCAGCCAGCGATGACGCAGGACGATCCCGTATTGTTCCGGGTTCGGAATCTGATAATCGTACTCAGGCAGAAAGGCTCAAAGCGCAGATGCGTGCAGACGCTCTGGTGCCATTGTCAGCAGGTTTGGATGTGATTGACGAACCATCCAAACGAGAAGAGACCGCCTCTGAAGCGGATAAGTCACTAGACTCCGATTTTGACGACGAAACAGTCCAGGATGCAAGAGACTGGCTAATGCTGACTGTACGTTATCGGAAAAGTCCTACCCATCAAGGTTAAGCAGCTGACTTGCTAATAATCCTAGAATAAACAGCGATTACAGTTCACTCTGGATCACCTTCGGAAAACATATCATTACTGCTTTTGGTGCGGGACTAAGTACGCAAGCGCGGATGAACTAGAGCAGTCATGCCCAGGGGAGGACGAAGAATCGCACGATTAGGTTCACAATCATCCGGTGAAACATGTTTGGTCCGAATATAGCTCTCTTGAAACACCAACTAGATAAAACATAGCAACGGGGATCATTGAGATTTCAACGGAGTGAGACTAGTCGTAGCCATTGCCTATGGGATTAATGACATGAGCATCAGCCCAGACAAAAGGTCAGGATGTTTACCGATTTCGTGATTTCATAGATCCTCTTTTGTCCTACAAATAAGATGGCCGCAGTGAGTACACTTTGAATTAGCTTGCTTTCAATGCCCTTATACAGGCCCGCAAGTCCCTCATTCTTCAAGATCGTCAATATCCCATTTAAGGCGGATTTGTATTTGAGGGCTTCTGGATGGCCAGATTGCATCCGTGCTTTGACAACGATCTGGTGAAAGATGGTCAGCTGAGGTAACAAAACCTGAGAATATATAGTACATAAGGGTAAGTAGTAGCAGTTGCAACCAGCTTGCTGAGTGCTCCGAGATAAAAGTAATCGACTCCAGTGATGATGGCGGCTGCAGCGGATCCGGCAGCTCTCAGCTTTGCGGTTCTCTTTTTCAACAAGATATTCTTCAGTTGCTCAAATACAGTGTACTGGGTAAAAAAAAAACGGGGGGGGGGGTTCAGTTTTGCGTTCATTGCTACAGAGGATGGTGTTTGCCCACCTGGATGATAGGGTTGATCACCAGGATGAGAGCTGGACCAATTCCGCGCCAGAATGCGGCCAAACCTCCAGTCTTCAGGATATGTTTGATACTTTGAATGAAGCCTAATTGTGAGGATTTTGAATCATCAGACGAAGCGGTGTGAACGGCCTGGGTTGTCTAGTTGCGACTGTAAGTAACGGATGTTTGTATTTCGGATGGTACAATCCCAACCTGGACTACCCAGAGGGGGTTAGATATAACACTCGTTGCTGATCCTAAAATGAGAGTAATTCATGATGACTGAGATGATATATCCGCTCATGTTTGCTAACCTGCCAATAGACCTGCAAGCATAGATTCAGGAGTACTAAGTCCCTTTCCAGGACGGGAACGCAAAATACTTCATTACGAAGCAAGTAGTCAGTATATCCACTCAGTCGAGATGCTATGTGCATATGCTTTAACTCACACCTCCCGGGACTTCTCGTAGAATCCATAATATACAAAGTTGGTGACCGCGATCCCAAGTAGGGAGGATGTGAGACCTGAGTACATTCCTAGCATCCCTTCTTTCTTGATGACGTCGATTATTGCTTCATAAGCCTTCTTGTTACTTTTCTTAGTTTCCACCGCGGACCTTGTTGAAAGGAAAATTAGAGGACTACAAGTGAGAAAACTTCAATAACAAGAACGCCAAAAATTGCGAAACTTTGTCTATAATTCGTACTATGTAAGTGTCATCGCCACCACACCACCAGCTCCACCGGCGACAGCATGTACGAGTGAATCAGACATTGTCGAGTGACTTTGATTTCTAACGATGAGAGTGAACAGCGAACGGTGACGGAAACGTTGAACAATTCTCAGACCATGCACGTGACAGTGCACCGGTGCGAAGATGAACCCGAGGCCGAAGACATGCACTTACAGAACACTTTGATGAACCAATTAACTCCTATGAAACATTATGGGATGTACGACTATAACAGAAATTACGACTACAGTGGAGGTATCATAGACATGGATATAGGAGGAATTTAGTGATTCCAGCTTTGCTTAGCACTGCCTCTATCGTTACGGGCATTTCCGCGAGCTTGCCGGGTTCTGTAACAGGTTCCTTAGCTCCAACGGTCGAAAAGAATGCATAGGACAACATCACGCACCTGTTACCGGTGATTCCACCAAGAATGGAGTCCTTCTTTCCGGAAATGCGATCACCGGTGCCCTAACAATCACCATCAGTACATGTACGGAATTGCTATGGAGGCTCTTGAACTCACCGATGCATGTCCTTTCACTTTGGCAGCTTTGTATTCTGCCTCTCCGTGCATGTGCTTATCACGCCCATTAGCGGCGTAGTTACGCATGCCGAAGAATCCGCCGACACGGGACTGCAAGGATTATGACTTGAGCAATTGGTTTACGGTGGAGGATTGAAATCAGGAACTTACTTGAATAGTACCGGCAATCGAGTTGGTCTTTCCCTTGACTTTACTGGGTGCCATTGATATTGCGATTTTAACTTGGAAGTGGGTGAGTGAGTTTGGTAGTAGTGATAGTGTTGAGGCTCAAGGGGAACTCAGGTTCGTATAAATAGACCAGCGAGCCAGAGAGCTCCATAGTTGCTTGAAACGGTGACGAAGTAGAGGTGAGAGCTCCATAGTTGCTTGAAACGGTGACGAAGCAGAGGTGGGGACTTCAGCTCCAGTGGGGCCTCACATGTCCCGTGGGACAATAAGAAGTGGAGTGGAATACACAGGTCAGAGGTGTGTTGGGTGGGGCTTGATAGGACGTTGTTGACGTCATCAGGTTGTTGAAAGATATACTAGGTACAAACTCGAGCTACCGTTGAGTCACATTCAGGAGAATGATAGGGTTTATTGTTATAGGCACCTCATAGCCGAAGAATATTATCACCGTTAGTAGTTCGGACCCTCACCGTACCAAGCTCCCTGTGATCCTTTGCATCTCCCCACCATACTCTTCCTGAGACATGGCCTCGCACCACCCTATCAAGCTCGATGGACCTTTTCAGCCCTTGGCCAGTCGGATCCTCGGGATCTTCGTCTGCGACATTCAACGCGCCATTTGAGGTAGAAAGAGCGAACGATCCTTCGAATGCTGAGGGTAAGTCGACCAAGGATCCACCATTTGTTGTAGATGCGACAATGTTCAAATGTGAAGTAATGGGTGCGGTGGGAACTGTGACGTTAAGCCTGCCATTCGAAGTGCTCTGAGGAATAATCGGCGTGTTAGAAGACTTCATACAATGAGCGTTCGGTGAGCTGCCGCACCACACGTAGATTGAACCAGCCTCCCCTAGACTGCAGACGAGAATTTTTTGTAGAGTGTAGGGCGACTGCCGTGCTGATCCGTCTGGTATGACGCGGTCAGTATTGTTAGTTGCGTAACGAGCAACAACTGCTTACGCATTCGATGTTCTGAAATTCAACTCTGTCGGACTATGTTGGTCCTCACTGCGAAGATCGACATCCGCCTGACATAGATTTCAGAAATTGTACTGGATCAAGTATTTAACACAACCCACATCAATTGCGCCATTGGAGGTCGATAATGTGATAAGATCGGTCACATTGAAAAACCCCGAAATGGGAGCGTTACTTGTTTGAATCACGAGGTGATTGACTTGAAGAGACTGTCGCCAAAGATCTGTTAAAACAGTGATGAGAATGGCATCCAAAGCACTTGCCTGTGCTACCACAACTGCATTCGAAGCCTTTAGGTTCAGAGAAGAAAATGTAACCTTCCCATCGAGATTGCCAATCTCGTGTTTGAATAATGGTAAATAAGTTTCCAGTGATGAGAGTGGGATGGGTGTTACTGTTTACTTGGGTGTGAGTGTTCAAATATATACCCGAAGTCAAAGGAATTCCTACCTCCAGAGATTGGGATCGTTACAGTAATTGTGAATAGCAGCTTTTCGACGTCGTCAAATTTATGAGGCCATCGTTGCGGTGTCTAAAGAATAAGGGTTCAAGATGTGATCTTTCACTCTACTTTAGTATATCGTAAGCTCACATAAATTCCTACGCCTTGAGCACCTTCATCCTTACTCAGGATGCATATGTTCGCGCGATTCCTTGCGATTAACGACCAATATCGCACATCGATGTCAATTCGGACCTTCGGGTTTGATTCACTTTTTCGCGCCACTTCTTCTGTCAAGATTCGGATCTTGCCCCAAGCTAGCGAGCCTCTGGCCAGGAAATACAGAAGAGGCGCTTCAGAATCCAATTCCATGGTCATGCGAGAGCTGTATGGAGGAAAAACAAAGGTTTCGAGTTCTGATCCCGATGGAAGGTCATCTGTATCCCAGGGCACATATATGGGATTGAATGGGGATGATAGAGCTGGATCGTCGCTCGGCTTTTCCCAGGGAAGATTGCAAACAACGGGACTGCCGTCATCAGCATGAGGTTGAGGCGGTGGTCCCTGTACCAATAGTCATTAAATGAGATAAATTTAAAATTCATAGAAATTGAGGCCTGACCCATTCAAAGTGACGACTAGGAGGGGTAAGCAAGGTGCCTATAACGAGCGACAACAGGGCATATACCAGCAGTGCCACACCAAAAGCTTTGATAAATCTCCTTCCTGCTGGCTCAACAGGCTGCTGTTGTGGTCCATCAGGTGCTCCTGAACGAAGTAATGCGGTGCTATTTTGGTACGAAGGTGGAGGAAGACTAGTTGTGGGTAATGTGCTTGAACTCATCGCGTTTGGTGAGTGGAGAGTCTCCTGGGTTAATTTCGTTGGTGAGGATGGATCATCCACAACTATCATGGTTGGAAGATAACCCGACAGCGGTTTCAACTGCGTGACTGCGCAGAAGCTCGTTCAGGAGTAAAACTATGATGTTCGTCATATGACGGAGACAAACAGTAAACCAGGGTGATGTTTGATTGTTCTACGATCTACAACCTAACCGCGGGTATCTTCCAGAAATCAGAAATCATCCACCATGAATCATGTCCAAATTGGTAATGTCATCTTTCATTGATGAAGGATTAATGGCTTGACTTGATGTGTTAGGATCGCCACATCCGCAGTCATACGTTGAATCTAACAGATTGCAGTCAAATTGCGGCTTTTTTAAACGATCGTTTACAAGATTGTGCACATAACACAGCCTTGTAAAATGCATGTCAGCCACATGCGGTGATTAATACGTGTAAGACGTACCATAGTGAGGCCGCCTTTCGAGATGATGTCTGGGAGTTTATGGGGCTCAGGAAACGACCGTATTTAACAGGAAAACGTCCCTCACCTGCGGAGGGTTTTCTTTCAGCAACATTTGAAACTCTTTGGCGCATTCTCCGCAAGGGTATAGGCGAGAAAATAAGTAGAAATAACTGCTGAGGGCCTGTCTTTCGTCCGGTGTCGGATTCTACATATTCACTTTTCAGATCCCTCGCAAGGGGGAGCGTGGCCTTGCTAAAACTCACATCAGGATATCGGAGTGTGATAGTATGCCTACAGTGCCAGGGTTAGAGCAGACTGTATATTCAATCTAGTATAAGCTTACAGCAATTTCCAAGTTGCCTTCCCTAGCTCAGCCTTTGCTGTTGCATTTCCTAGCTTCGGCATAATCACGCCACCGCGTTCGCTACCCTTTTCCAAGATGGGAAATAATTCCTGGTGATCGCCGTCTCCACCATATGTATTACCTGTCCATGGATCCAAGTACACTTTAATAGGCGGTTGAAGAACGACAACCGACGTCAGGGCCTGTAAACAATGATAAGCATTGGTGCTGATTTCAGAAGATAATAACAAATTTGAGCGCCTTTTACTTACGATGAGGACCAATGCAACAACAATAAAGAATCTGGTGAAGCGCGTGAGCATGGTTGATGGATGGGGTGTGTCAGAGGAGGCAGTACTGCATACAGGCGATCTCACGACGTGGAATGAGCGGAGGTCCAATTCAAACAAATGGTTGTCAACGTAATTGAAACATTCGATTAACTTGTATTTCCACCTCCTACGTTGCATATAAGCAGATACAGTGGGCATTTGATGGATAAGATCAGTCGTTGGCAAACCTGAGAATAGGTCCACGGACACCCACTTGACAGTGTCCGTTGAGATCCTCCTGCACTTGGAAACACACCCATGTATTGCTCCCCAAGTCCGCACGTGCGATATGGTAACATCAAGACATTCATAGTCATAATCAACATACATGTTCATACGGTACCCTCAGAAACCTAGACTAGGGGGATGTTGCCTAACAAGGCAGTATAATTACCACGGCGAACCGGAAAGGAGAATACCGCCAATTTCAATGGAATGAAATGCTGGGGTTCAGTTTCGGTCAGCCGCAGTTAAATTAATCGAGTTGGGAAGGGGAGACAGCGCTTCACGTTAATAGACTGTGAATCCGAATAAAGCATAGGATGAAGCGATTCGCCTGCCCGAATTCAAGGTGATGTACAGCGATTGGTGACCGAGCGTCCTGCCAGAATTATGGCGGCGATGGAGATCCCTGCAACGGTGCCGTAAATCCCTCCTATGATGGTCACAGAAGTCGAAGGAATATCGGTCTGGGTTCAGGGGGCAAATGTGGGGTCATCTCCAATATGGGTGGAGCTTATCTGGAGGGAACAAAGTCAGGATAGCTCAGTATGACTAACATTGAGAAATTCACCATAACATGCTGTCGCTCCTGCAAGTGTTCACGCATAAAGTGGTATATGTCGCTGACCCTCGGAGAGCGTTCGTAGCCTTTGAATGCATTGCATGGTAAAGTGGGTAAAGTGAATGTCAGTTGATAGTTAACTTTCTGATTTAATACTCCAGGACGTACGCAAGTACTCTGTCAGGAGATATGACGCGGCGCCACGATGAACATTGCTGGCACCTACGGCGATTTCTTGTGCATTCTGATTAGCACGAGTGGCGCTGAAGCAGAGCTATACACGATATCAGCATTTTCTTTCACTGATTAGGACCGATAAACCACTTACAATCTTGCCAGCCCATTCACGATGCCGCCTGTAATTATTTATGTTTCCATTTTGCTCCATGGGCTGGATGATCAATTCTCCTTCCTCATCCAGTTCATACACAACTGGTAGGTCTTTAAAATGGGAATGGAAAACTTAGTTGTTAATCACTTTCGCCAGACATCGTTACGTACCAAATGCATTACCAGCAAAGCAACGCTATAGAGGTAGCCGGATGGTTAGGAGCAAGCCTGATCAGTGATTGAGGTTAACTTACATCTAAGCATATCTATATAAAGTGCGATCAGGAAAGGGTAGACAGTCAACGAGATGATGAAGACGTACTGTAAGCTTAGCCCCTCTAACAATCCTGTTTGTCAAACACTCGCTCCAATCCTATCGTGATGGTGGATTAGATAATTTATAATCTTAATATAGGGTCTACTGACTTCGTCGCGAAGCATTGCCTCTACCTTCCAATCCACAGGGATCAGAGCTTCGGAGCAGTCAGTATGATCACTACCATTCAGGAAGATTACCAAGTACCTTGATGAAATACATCCTCTTCCCCTTCATAGCGATGACCATGACCTGCACCTGAAGAAAGGGTTGTTCACGCGTGGAGCATGTGGAAATGTGTTCAGACATACAGTAAAGGAATCTTTGGTCGCCAGGTCGAAGCCCCTCTGTCAGCCATTTCATGGCTTTTTTCTGGATCACTACGTCAGCAAGCGGCGGAAGGGATTCGGCACAAAAGCGCTCACTATATTTTCACCAGTTGGCCATTCATCAATGGAAGCGCCTGGTCGATCCCAAAGAAGTTTGATGTTCTTCTCCTTGTAGTGGTAAAGTTCTTGTTTTGTAATAACAAGGGGCGAGTCACGACGTCCTGGAAATCAGCTGATTTTCTAGAAAACGAATAACTAAAACAACTCACCAATGAGGATGCGCCTCATGTTTTCGGCATCGTTGTGTGAACCGGGTAAAAACATGGATTTTCCGGATTTGAAGTAGTGATTTTGTTGGTATTGGATGGCGATCTGGGGTGCACTTAGCATATTGTCAATTCCCTCTTCCAAACAAAACGTACTATGACGGCTCGTCTCTTGGCGGCGGTGATGGCTGATACAATATTAAATAGGCACTCAGGATTGAAACACAAAACTTATAATTAATCCTGCTCACTAGGCCCCTGCGGTGGAGGTTGGAATAGTCGCCACACGTCATTGATGGTGTTGGCATGGACCCTCGTGCTAAAGCGATATTGTCAGCTTGGATATATGAAGCTTCCGACATGTCCCAGATGTGAGCCTTACAGAAAGCCTCGCATATGAGACCTTACCAAAGTGCCCATACAGGATGCGGTTCTTGGCTGCTTTAATCAGTTTCTCATCAATGGTGAATGGGGCTTTAGGCATTGAAGCCGAAGTCAAAGCCGAGGCGGAGGCTATTCTGTTCAGCATTGTTCTTCAGTGATAGGGTGTACAAGGAAAAAGAAGTGGAAGATGACGGTGGCAAATCAGAATTAAAGGGGGGAAAGGGGACAATAGGTGGCTATGTTTTCGGACCTTTTAGAGGGTTATATGTACGAACAATTGCAACTCCGCTCAGACTGTGAAACGTGCAGGATACTCAAAAGCATGACGGAGCATGAGGTGGCTGCGCGTGATTCCACACAGGAATGAGGTAAAATTAAGGCTGAGGGTGATTTTCAGGAGTGAGAGGCGTTTAAGATTCATGCACGTGATGGTTGATAGTGAATGAGCCAGTGAGAGCGTGAAATATAAGCCTGAATTATAGGCCGAAGATCAGCGAGGGCGTAGTTTGTACCCCTATTAGCGGACAAGGTTAGAGTTGCTAACCAGCTGACATTCTATTCCATCTATGTGACGACAAGTGTGACATGAGACGTTGACCTTACGTGATACGGACATAACGGAGTTGACGTGTTCAATTCATTCGTGGACCGAAGGAAAGTGCTACGCTTCACCCACCATTCAAATCGACAAAGGCGACAGACGCCAGACATGCGGAGAAGGGACCGTAATAGAGGGAAGTCGCTTGTTCTCTCTTTATGCTTTTTGTGGGCGTCGTCCGCGTTACTCGTCACGCAGGCATCGACGGATTCTGCCAATGACGCACCATTAAAGGATTCAGTCACCAACGGGCAGAAAGTGCTCAAGAATGCCGATGATCCGGTGAGAGTGCAATTTACTGAGAATCTTCTATCTCTCTTATCATTCTTCCACCCTTAGCTCGATTCGGAAGCGAGTCGGTTCTACATGCAAGCCTTACGAGGCATTGAATATCTTTGCACTTTACCTCCATCCCATGCCAGTCCGCATCCCTCCGCCTACAAACCTGGATATCTCAACTCGCTCACTAATGAACGAAGCACTGCTGGTCCTCTATCATCAGTGCTTCGGATTGCATCCAAATTACCAATCCTTTCATGGCTACCAAACCTACTTACTGGCACCCTTAGTGGAGGAGCTGCTCCGAGTGGGAGAAGGAAGGAAGAACTACGGCGGAGAGCTTTCAAGACCATTGAACTCTTAGAACGCGCTTCCGAACTAGGCCATGAGGATGCCATGTATATATTGGCTGATGTATCCTTGGTATGTCTCTACTACTTATTCGCACACTGCTTATTGAACTGTATTTCGCCATTTCTAGTTTCCTCCAAGTCCTTTAATCCCTGTAGATCCCGCGAAATCTTTCAAATACTTCTCAAAGCATGCCGACATCACTGGCAACGCAACTTCTCAAGCTGCGGTCGCGTTTTTCTACGCCACGGGGTATGCTAATGTTGTTGACGTTGATCAGTCACAGGTCAGTAGCACGCTTTGCAACCGAGCAAATAGCTCTCTTACACTCACTTCTTCCAGGCTTTGCTTCATTACACCTTTGGTGCTTTGTCTGGGAGTCAGACATCGCAGATGGCTCTTGGGTACCGGCATTGGGCTGGAATCGGGGTTAATGAAGACTGTATGACTGCTCTTGGCTGGTACGAGAAAGCAGCAGAAACCTGTGAGCTAGTTCTTACACATTTATTTACAACCCTTTTATTAATGACGGTGAAAAGCGATGGATTATTTCCTCTCTGGACCACCTGGTGGACGAACGCTTCCTCTTACAAATACTCGACTCTCAGATCTTTATGGTGGTGTATACGGCCCTGGTGCTAGTGTAGCATCAACGGGACGGAATGCTGATCGGGCTGCTGTAAAAGCTGGTTTTGCTCGAGCTGCTGGAGAGACTTGGGAGGACGTGATGGAGTTTTATCAGGTTCGTTCACTTCTCATCTCCGTTCCTCATGTTTAATTAATAGTTCCAACCCTGTATCAGTATCACGCCGACCGGGGTCAAGTAGATTTCGCCTATCGACTTGGAAAAATCTATTATCATGGCAGTGTCTATGCCGTTCCTGGTGGTGCGGCATCCGGTGCTGAAGGAGTTGGAGCTATCAAAAGAGACTTCTACAAAGCACGCTCCTACTTTTTCGATATCACTCGCAAAGTCTGGCCCCGGCACAACATCAAAAGCCCTCTTGCCTTCCAAGTCGAGAAAGTCGATCATGACACATTGGCTACCGCAGCATTGGCTGCTGGTTATTTGGGGCGAATGTATCTCAGAGGAGAAGGTGTGAAACAGGATGCCAAGATAGCCAAGATGTGGTTTCAAAGGGGTGTCGCTTATAAAGATAAGGAGAGTGCAATGGGTCTTGGACTGATTTGGAGAGACGGATTGGTGGATGGCCAAATTGATCTCAAAAAGGCACTTCAATTTTTCTTGAGTGCTGCTGGACGAGACCTCGCTGAAGCAGAGGTACAACTTGGGAAGCACTACTATGGTAAAACCTTCCGCAGCTGGTCCATTAGCAAAATCTCTGATATCTTCTTTTCATAGAACTCGGTGACTACTCCACTGCATCGACCTACTTCGAGAGTGCCACACGTCATGGTTCTCCTTACGAAGCTTACTACTATCTGGCTGAGATGCACTCCAACCACGCACATGATCCAAAGACTCCCGAAACCATCCGATATGGATACTGCAGTACGGCGCTGTCATATTACAAGCTTGTCGCAGAGAGAGGCTCATGGCTCGAAAATTTCATGGGAGATGCGGAACAGCTGTGGGACTATAACGAGTTGAGAAGCAACAAAGGTAGAAAAACTGACCCCCTTGTGAGGGATCTGGAGAAGGAGGGCGCCAAACTCAGATGGTGGATAGCCGCTGAGGCTGGAAATGAGATTGCTCAAAATAATCTAGCGTATTTGCTAGATCAAGGTCCGTTATTCCCTCACTCCCAGAACTACTGGAAGGCTTACCACTCCTCAGACAAGAGCGCATTGAGGTATACTCGTTTCGCCTCGAGGCCTTCAAATGAAACCGCCCGCTTGGCCTTGACACAGTGGATTCGATCGGCTAACCAACGTAATGTAGATGCCCTGGTCAAAGTGGGCGACTACTATTACCATGGGTTGGGTGTGGCCAACGAAAGCCAGGAGGTCAGATGGGCAAAAGCAGCTGGGTATTATCACTCTGCACACGAAAGTCAAGTCAGTGCTCTAGCGATGTGGAATCTTGGATGGATGTACGAAAATGGAGTCGGAGTTGAACAAGTAAGCCCACTTTTCATATCCATTATGAACAAATGTTCATTACTACCTCCTCCTAAACAGGATTTCCACCTTGCCAAACGTTATTATGACAACGCATTGGAGACAAACTCAGATGCCAAACTTCCTGTTCTCTTGTCCCTAATCAAACTGCACCTGCGCAGTTACTGGTATACGCTCACGGGCGGAACTCAAAAAGGGCTGACCCTGTGGGACAGCAGTGAGGATTCTGAAGACCATTGGTATTTGGGGAAAGCGTGGAAAAAGAGCTGGGGTGGTAAAAAACGGGAAATTGATGGACGTGATGGAGACGTCGATTTGGACTCGACCTATTTAGATGTAAGCCCTTTGTTTCAATCTGTCGTCGACGTTGACTGACTCGAACAATCGGTAGGAGGACGACTCGGTCCAATGGGCGCGAGAGAAGAGGCGCGAAGAACTGGAAAGGGAGAGGGCGGAACACGACGCAGAAGGAGGGTTTGGCCCTGAAGATTACTTTGACGCTGCTATTGGCGGTCCAGGAAGACGACAACCACTTGATGACCGGGATGAATTACTTGACGATATGATTTTGGTGGCTGTATTATGCGTCATCGTAGGGATGTTGGTTTATGCGCGAACCCGGTTGGTTGCCAGACGAGAAGAGGAGGGGAGAGCAAGGGAGCGCGCCATTCAGCTAGAAAGGGAGAGAGAGGCCGCAGTGGCTGCATTGAGGCAGTAACATTTCTTGTTCTTCTCAGCTACCGTACGGGGTTTGCATTCTGTCTATGCATTGGGTCGATAACACGGCTGACAGATTGATGAAAGTCGTCAATAGCTCAGCGGGGCGTGAAAATAGCAGCGTGGACAGTTGCACTGGTTCCCTATCGTTAAGTTGCCCTGTGTACGTCGTTTGGCTACCTCTTACTTCATAATCAGAGCGCTGCGTTTTAAATCAACACCATCATCTGGATTCGTCGAGCCTAA
>WSTZ01000223.1:14922-29823 GCA_019632295.1 Tulasnella sp. 418 | reverse complement strand
GCGAAGCGAGTGAGAAAAGCAATGAATGGATTGATGGAGTACGTTTTATATCATTGCATCACAAGGTGAATTTCAGCATTTGGGGGCGCTTTCCATCCTCTGTGCAGTTTAGTTGACCATGTAAAAATCAAGGTCTTGGTGAGCAAAGCTCAACTCAACCCTCTGTTAGTAGTGTACTTGACTGCAGATTCAGGAGATGTGTCCTGGAAGAATCACTGCACAAAACTTTGCACCACTGTACGCCACTTGGTTCCCATCAAGCTGCGGCATTAATCCCATTCGATCGTTTCCTTCAATTACTTATGAAAGCATGCGGACCGGTGGGCGTCGGAACAAGGGATGATATCTCCCGTAAATTCTCAACTCCTTAGCTAATAGCCCGAAACCTCAAATTAATGTCAGTGTTACCACGGAACAATTATAAGAGCGACCTCGGATATTGCATTTTTTTCGGCCTCCCTCCAAACTGCATCGCCTGACACTTCCCTTCCTACTTTCTCTTCACAGTAAACTTGAAAGCATTGGTATTTCTGACGTTCGTGACGATTCGCACAAGCATGTCTTCCGAGACTCCCCAAGCTGGTCATGATCAGCATTCGCTTTCTCCAAACACAGCTGCCTCAAGCTGGCTGAACCATGGAGTCAACGAGAATCCCTTTTTACTTACAAGGGGCATCTATGGACCTCCACCTCTCCCGCAGCTCTTGGAGCTACCACGTGCGTTCTATGAGGAGCCAGCTAAATTAGAAGGTATATAGTTTATCCGCTTTGCCCGTGGCTCAGGACTTATGAAATATGCATCATCCACCTAGCTCATGAGCATGCTCCGACAAAGCGAGCGAACATTGCTCCTATTGGAGGTGGTATTGACGACACTGCATCAAAGGGACTAAATGGAGCTAGAAGCGATCATGCCGAACCTATCCACTCTGACAGTGACAGTGAGTAAATAGAGATTTACTGTATAGAGCTGCTTTCAATACCTGTCTTATGATTCAGTGGAGAACCAGTTGGTGTGTTCTCGTTTGATCCTCTATAGAAACAGCTAAATCTGGATTATAACAGTTCCGGGACTTCCACGGCAGAGAATTCAACACCTCAAATGCTATTTATCATCTTCCGGCTGTGGGAACAATTTCTTGGGGTATTTACTGTGCATATTGAAATGTTGTGCATTTCAGGACATGGAAGAGCACGAACGCCTGAATATCCAGAACAGGATTATATGTCTTTTACTCGGAAACCTCTACCCAGCTGAAAACATAGTCGAAGAGATCTTGAAACGTAGAGATGGGTACACTCCAATGATCCTGGATGTTGGGACCGGTAGGCGTTGTCCGATGTCTTAGAAATCTTGGTGATTATCTTTCGTCTCATGTATCTAGGCTCGGGTGCATGGTAAGATTATTTTTGGTTTTTAAAAGCAAATCATTTACCTGTCTCTTGCAGGGCCATTGATATGGCTATCAAGTTCCCTCATTGCAAAGTCTTGGGTTTAGATCTTGTACCCCCCAAAATCGGGCAGTACGTGACATATATAGCAAGCGGAAAATCGGCTAACAACAAGACTGCTACAGTCGAGAAATCCCTAGCAACTGCAGGTACGTCAATTGAACCTGATTCTGTCAAATCCAAGTTTCACCAGATCACAGCTTCGCAATTCAAGACGTAAATTTCCCGCTCACGGTGAGTGTATCACTGATGTGCCTATACCTTATAAAGACTATAACCTACCTATTCAGCAATTTCAAGACACATTCGATCTGGTTAATTGTCGAGCAGTTGAAGCTGGAGTATGTGATCCTCTGCTTTCACTTCTAACACTAACAAATCAGTATTTGCCCTGCTCAGATACACGATTGGAGATCCTTCACCTACAATATAGCCCAAATTATGAGACCAGGCGCATTGTTGTTAGTGGGCACTGGGAATTCGCAGTGCTTGGACGAGAACTTGGAGCCTTGTCGAGTGATAACTGAAGGTGAAACTGGGTGAGGGTAAACAAATGTCTACGCTACCATGACCTAATGAACTGGAGCGTTGCCTAGTTTCCGCTGGATGCAAAAAATGGTACTTGAAAGTCAATAATTTTCTTAATATAGCTAACGGTTGCATAGTTTTCCATACTCCATGAGGCTTCATGGTGCGTGCTGAAGGGATTTTGCTGTATAGTCCCGTCTGATTACTTGTTAGTCACCGCCGAGGATCCGACTGGCCACCTCTTCTTTGGCAGAGCAGTGTCGAACAGAACCCCAACTACGCCCATTTTTTTTGTCAGCAAATGTTACTGCCCATCGGAAATTGGCTTCCAGGTAAAATGATGTTCATATAGCGAGTCCAAAGGTTGACAAATACCTTACAGTCAATTCACCGGCCGAACACCAATACGCCGCGGAGCTCACCCGCTATAACTTCATTAACATGTTCAAGTCCCTTCGACCTATGTTCAAACACAGGGGATATTCAGAAGCGTTAATTGATCATTGGAGAGAAGTGGGTTTCCTACATTCATTCTTTGTAGTACTTTGTGGACATCTTACAATAGCATACAATATCTCTTTCAGCAAACCAGCAAGGAGTTATATGAACTTAAAGTCCATACTACAGCAGTCTGGTCTTGGATGTGGTGCCGCCGAACGGCTGATCAATGGTCACCCATACCTCAGGACTTGGCTCATTGAAGGTTATTCGGATACAAGAGGCCTCATACATGTAACCAACTACAATAGATAACAGTATCAAAACGCAGGCAAGAGAGTTCCATGAGGTAGTTCCATGAAATATACGCCAGCCAGACTGGTGTGAGGTTTAGCGCATGGTAATCCATTGGATAGCAGGTCATCGCTTAAGCCTGAGGGATCCATGCACAATGACTTCGGCGGCACCAGGTCCATGTCCAGTTTCCGTAAGAGTGAATCTTCAAGTCCATCAATTCCTTCGTCGCCGCCTGATAATACCGAGGTCAATCATTGTGCTTCCAGTAGACCTGGCAAACTCACCGCTCTCCATTTCTCAACTACCTCGGGCTTATAACCATCCGATATGAGTAAAGGGCAGAAAGATCTGAGAGAATTCATAACATTGAATCTGTTGAGCTCGGCAGCATATTGATGGTCTGGTGAAGATCCAGCTGGCGGGGATTGGTCAGTCCAGAGAATTCTGAAGCCAACAGCTGGACATACGTGGAAGCCAGTTTCCGCAAGGAACTTTCATCTGCCAGCTAACTACATCTTCGTAATTAGGATTAGCCTCTGCCCACCGATGCCATAGCTTAGCCGATAGACCGACGTTTCTTGCTCTTGAATTCCTATTTGTGGATAAATTGAGTAGCCGATGCGTGCGCCAAGGAAATCCACTGACTTATAAGCACCGTAAGTTGCGGAGTACTACATCGTAAAGGTGATCAATAATCAGCGACCTGTTTACAATACCTCATGCATTTACTAACAAATTTCTGCAACCAGCAAAACCTGTACGGATCATGCGTGAGATGCTGCAAGTTGAACCGTATGGCTTGCTTACCCTTCCTCACCCTCAACGACTATACGATGAGGTCCACGGTGTTCATCGTAGAATTGCGGACTTCCACTACTCATCATCAGCAAGCCTGCGTGAAGAGACTGAGTATCAATCAAGTTTCACGAAGAGAATGTTGGTTTACCTCCAGGCTTCAGTATCTGGGCGATTGAATACAAAAACGATTCGAAATCATGAATCTAATATCAACATCAGTTAAGTGAACCAAACTATAGCAGATGTACATACCCCTGCATCCGCAGCTCGGATATGCACGAAGTCGAAAGTGCTTTCATAATGAGGTACAAGAGGGAGGTTTGCATCGTCGACTTCGAACCTGAAAACAGAGCGATTAAGATAAACCTTGTATCGATGGGATATTCACAACCTGCAGTTCTCGGGAACCGTACGACTAATCAAATTAGCACAGAAGGATTGAATCGAGATCTTCTATGTAAATAACTCACTCAAAAAGCTTTGGTGGCACGAGATCTAATCCCACGACCTCAATGTGAGGAAATTTGTTGGCCATCTCAATGGCCCTACATAATGGTTAGAGTTTCTACCTTGTAACAACTATAATATTTCTCGTACCATGTACCAGAGCCTCGTCACATCAGATATGGTCGAAGAATCAACCACGTGTCTCCGTTAATGGTTTCATCGACATACCTGTCCCTACGTCAAGAACGACAGGTGTATGACCTTGATTTGGCCGTAGTAAGTTGTCCACTATATCTTGAGCCGGATATAGCCCTCCCACACAGTAGGTCATTATCTTGTGCTGTATATCGAGTCGCTCGTGTTCCTCATTATCCTGGATTGAAATTATCAACAAGATTCGATGGTGACAGTAAAGGGAGCCAGAACCCACGCCGGGTAAGTGATATGCTTTGTTGAGAGCATTGAAAGTACGACCATGAGAGTCCTTGAACTGAGACACTCCGGGTTTCTTAAAGTAACCGCGAGTGGTTAGAATGACGGACTCACTAGATGAAGATCAACTGAATGACGTATGAACTTGTCGGCGATACTAGAACGCTGCTGCCCGAAATAGCCTCACCTGATGAGTGGAAAGAAAACACCGAGCGAGCATCCCGAACCAGAGTCGACGCCGTAGTATAAGACCCTGGTGTTCCACGCATCTCGGCAAACGGAGGATTACCGGGTCCAGAACCCCGCTTGAATCCAGAATCTTCTGAATTAGCGCTGCTAGAATGGTCGGCGTCATAGTCACTCCCTGTGGCCAAATAACCGTCATCCTCAAGCATGGTGTTATCCTCATTGGTCGTGGCGACATGTGTAATTGCGTCCTCCGGGTCGGTCGCTCTTTCATGAGCTAAAAATGGCAGCAAAGGAGGCGATGGTGGTGGACTTCTTGCCACAAAAAGTGGGTTTTGCGGCAAAGCAACTCCTGAAGAAGGGGATTCCGCTGCTGATGCTTTTTGCCGCAGTACCTCTAGTTCTTCGTTGGATAGAATCTTGTGGTAAAGAGGATCACTACCGAGATCATCATCGGACGTGCTCCAGATGTCATTGGAAGACATCAGTGACCTAAAGATACTACAAGCACTTCCAAGAAAGTGCCTATATATATATATCTCAACAAAGTTTGACTTCGAGTGCTCGAGTTAATTCACGGATCAGTCAACGGCCAAATTAGGTATATCTCGGTGTCAATAGCAAAGTCAAAGAGCCTCGATGGCAGTGGCTTCGACGGATCAAGTGACCTTTCGCCACGCAAAGCACAGGTTATGTCACTCGTGTGGTAGATATTAACAGGTGGGCGGTAACAAGGCTTACCGCTATGTGGCGCTAGGTATTTCAGATGTAAAGAACACTTCTTATCAATATGACAAATTGGTTAATTCAATCATCGCTCCGAGGTCTGGAAGGCATGCCGAGATGCGATCCTGAAAACAAACCAATTAGGCACTGGGGCCGCTTCACTGCAATCATGCAAGCTCACCTAATTCCTGGGGCGGGCAATCTATAAAGTAGTGCATGATGAAACTTTACTAATCGGACAGTGGTTACGTACATCACAAAAACTCACCGTCCCACCATTGGTTTAAGGCTGCTAACTTGGGTCTTTTCTCCGGATTGAGGGGGTAATATAGCTTATCACCATGTCGTCTTTTGTTTTCTCCAAATATCCACAGCTCCCAATCTTCGCCCTCCTCTTCATTTTGCGAGTTGGAGTCGTTTATGAACACATGAGCGATCCCTGTACCTGACGGGAAACCAATCGCATCTCCCTGTGATACTGGATAAACGTACCCATTCATCCAGACGATGCCCCGACCTTTGAGAACATAGATCAACTCATCTTCGTCGCTGTGAGAATGTGCTATCTCAGTGTTTAATGCCATGTATGTGTTATGAGTCTACTCACCTATGGGCATGAGGATCTACGCAAAGATAAGCTGTACGTTTAAAATCGATTCGTTTTCTAAAGTTAGCTGGCCTAACTTACCAGATGATCTGGTACCAGGCGGTGCAATCTCAAGGTTAATCCCTATTCTACCACTCAGACCTGTTTCTTGTGATAGACTTGTGGCCAGAGCAAACATCATGCCACCTTCCCCAACTTCACCTGTTTGCAAAGGCCCGTTGGTGACATTGGAAGGCCTGGGTCCTTCAAAGACATCAGGAATGTCTTCTAGGAGAGTTCCGTCAAACGAGACCCTTGGGACGCCGGGGTGGGGCCCCATTTCATTTTGTACAGGCGGATCCTGCCACAGCTCGCTTTCTTGCACGTCTGCAGTTCGGTCATTTTCGAAGGCGTAGTGAATAAGATTGTTTTCTGATACTTCTTGGGCAATAAGTAAGACAAGATCTTCGGTATCCGGGCCACCCTCATTGATGATTGTGTGACAAGTGCCTGTACCAGCTTTCCATCCGGCAGAGTCATCAACGAGGAACGGATATGTCCATCCGTTCTGCCAAAGCAAACCACAACCGGAGATACATGTGACCAGGACATCTATTGATGAATAGGCAAGCGGCGCTGTATGAAAAATCACGAAAACGCTCGGGGTTAGATTAAAATGATTACCGATCTAGAGATGAGGACTCGACTGCTCACGAGATAATCTTGTCCCAGGAGGTAGGGTGACATGACGAATGGATGTGTTATCATGGAGACCTAGTTCCTTGGATAGGTTGACTTCGACCAATGCAGGTGAATTGGGCGATCTAGCCGCAACGGCTTGCTTCGAAGCCTCGGTGATGTTGAAGGGACGGAAATATATGTCACCGCCAATATTATGAGTGATCATGTCCTGGAGAGTATGATTCCGTGGTTGCGCCATTTCTCGTAAAGATGGGTAATTCGATTTGGCGGCTGTTGGTTGATACCATCTCGTCGAACGAACTGTTTGTCTCTGGACAAAGTACATCATCCCAAAACCAACAAGAAGCAGCATGGTTAGATCAGTAGCATATTTGTACGTGACTATTACAATATCTGTAGATTCAAGAACGAAAAACAAAATAGCGGAGAATACACAATTTTTACGTAGCTTGCCGTTATCCATCTCAACCTCCATAATAACAAACCGAAAACGGAAAAAGGGAAAAACCATAAGCATGAACCATAATAACCAGTCCCAGGTATCGATACAGCGAAAGGTTACTTCCGCCCTCTTGCTCCTTGGGGTAACATCTAGGACTCGAATCCGCTTTGCTTCCTGGAGATACCACCCAAGATAGTTGGAGCCTTTTTGAGAGATTTACGCAATTTTCCGGAGGCCTTGGAGGAAGACGAGGTTTGACTAGCTGATACTGAAGACGCAGAAGACTTGGCTTTCGTTTTGTGTCCAGTAACAGCAGCCGCTGCTTTCGCAGTTGACGATGACTTGTCCTCCTGCTTTCGAATATCCGAAGTCAACTTGGCTCCACGAATTCGCTCAAATCGGAATTGTTCCTAAGGACGCGATTCGTTAGCTCCTCAGAGATTTGGTGATTGAACTCAAGGACACTCACTCTCTTCATCTCCTGGTCTACTTCCTGCTGGCCAAAGACCTTGCTCAATGACTGCTTCGAGATCGTAACCTCTTTGACATCCATGTAATCATCCAAGTCCTCATTGCCAGAATCGACCCAGTTCACATTATCAGGATCGAATGGCGTCTGCCAAAGACTCATTAGTATTGTATAGAAACGGTCGTATGCACTGGCGCTTACCACTCCCTTCGCCATAGCCTCCACCGCTAGTCGCTCAACTTCATAAGTGGAAATAGTTTTCTTCGGCTTCTCTTGAGTATCTTCATCATCTCCATCATTATCGAAGCCATCTTCTTGATCCTCGTCATCACTGCTTCTACGGTCCCGACGTTCATGATTGTCTTCGACATCAGAGGTTGGTACATGGCCAAACTCGTTGTCTTCGTCGAGTGTGATAGCTTGCTGATAATGATTGTAGAAAGCAACTGTTTTAGAATTGCGAGCTATCCAAGATCAAATTGTCAATACATGTTTTAGCGTAACTGAAATAAGGAGTGGCTTACCAAGTGCTTCCAAGTCATCTGCTTTAATCTTCCGCTTCTTCATCATAGCATGTCTCCTTCGACGATTCCTCTCGTCAGCTTCTTCATCGTCAGAATCACTATCCCCATCGATTCCAATCCCTCTGTCACGCTTCTTGCCTCGAAGTTTACCATCAGCGGCAGCTTGATGAAGCTTCTCAAGTTCAGCGTCGTCCTGGGCGGCATGTTCCCTTGTCGTAGAACAAATGGATAAGTTCCCAAATAACACGCAAGTTGCCAGGAATCACTTACATAACCTTCTCCATGACGGCATCGGCATTCAGCGCATCTTGCGACAAATGGTTATCATCCACGAGCCCTTCAAGAGGCTTATCATCTTCCTCCCCCTCTTCTTCATCTTCCTTCAACCCAGCACCACCAAATCCAAACACCACTTCTTCATCCGACTCTTCAGCTTCACCTTGAACAAAGACCGACTTTCCATTAGACTTCAACTTCTCCTTGGGCTGTTTGGGTTTCTTTGGAGGTCCGGTCATCATTATTTGGAATGCATTGAGTGGGCGAGGAGGTGAAGGGGATCGGTCAGCGGGACGTTCACCACGGACAAGACGCTTCAACGGGCGTTCCTCCATCGAATCATCAAAACCATCATCCTCCAAATCCAATTGAGTACCAATCCCGGACTCGATAACAGTAGCAGGTGTCAACACTACATCGCTTCCTCGACGCTTCGATATCTCCGGAGAATCAGGTAATGGGATAGCTTGACTGTAGGGTTTGGTCTGAGTCAAGAACCCATCTTCTGTGATGTATCTGGGTGCCTTGGCTCCTCGTTTCTCCTTTAAGAGCTCCTCACGATCCAACATCGCTCTGGCTTCCTGATCCTCTTGGAATATAGCCTCGTCAATCTTGCGTTCCTGAGTAGTGATCACCATAGCGGGTAACAATTTCTGAGATTCGAGGTCAATGGTACCGAAAGGATCTTCACGTAAATTATCAAAGCTCTTGCGTTTCTGTTATGATTGAGGATGTCAGTCACCTGCAATATGAGAAGAAAGCTCGTGACTTACGGTATCCTCCATCTTGAACAACTGCGTCATACCATCACCTTCACCATCTCCAAAGAAATCAAATCCATCACCCAAACTCAAAGACTCCTGACTGGAATGGAACAACGCTTTACCCAAAGGTTTTCCATTCCCAAACAACCCACCATTCTTTGCAGCAGCAGCATTCGACTCTTCTTCATCCGAATCCATATCAAACTTGAGTTCACGCACTGCAAACTGAAGTTTTCGTGAAGACTGAGGACGAGGAGGAGCATTCTCGTCGTTGGCGATGGGAGAACCAAAGGCTGGGAGTGGTCTTGAAGATTCACTTTCTTCATCGTCGTCATCCATGATAACGTTTCGTAAAGCTCTCCTCTTTCGTGCTCGACCTGGCACCCATCCATCTTCTTCATCATCGTCATCGTTCTCATCACCACCGAATGTGAGTTTCCGAGAGGGGGGAGGTGGTGCGTTCTCCTTATCCTCTTCCTCCTGATCTATCCGTTTCCGAGGACTGAACAAATCATCTTCATCCATCAATCCTCCTCCACCTTGAACGATGGATCCCCTCTGTAACGGTGGGGGAACATTCTCCTTGTCTGTAGCAATCTCATTCTCCTTAGACGACGCCGAATCCGTTCTACTCCTATTCCTCAACGGAGGTGGAAGATTCTCTTTATCCTCAACACCAGCATCATCAGTAGCTTCGTCTTCAGATTGAGTCGCAGGAAGTCGTCGAGCAGCAGGTGAAGGAGACGCGGATCCTCGATACTCCTCTTCCTCTTCATCGGCATCTTCATTATCCGGAGCATAATCACCATCCTCTGGATCTTCATTCTCATCCATCTTGGTATCCTCCTCTCCATTCTCCCGCTTCTCCTCCAACAACTTCATCCAATTCAGCGCCCCCTCATCACCTTCCCCCTGACCTTTACTCTTCAACTTCCCTCCTCGGTCCACCCACTCCTGCTCCTTATCATTTCGAATCTGCTTCGAATGAACGTCTATTTTCTCCTTCAACATCTTGAAAATTTGATCCTGCTGAACAACACCCTTTGCAGCATTCCCGATACTCTTCCTAGGTTTACTCAAATCCTTGGAATCAGTCAACCCAAACCTGTTATGTCTCGCTGCATAAACAAGTTGACTCTCCGTAGTACCCGACTGTTCCGATTTTCGTTTGTCGAAACCTGGGGGTGGTTTGGCCAGTGATATCGTTCGCTTCTTCTTTTGAGCAGAAGCTAGTTGATCGCCGAGAACGTGTCGAGCAAGCGCCTGACTGGTCTTGAGTTTACCTGGCACCTTTTCCACAATCACCAAGGACTCCTGACTCTCCTCAACCCCTGCATTCTCAATCTCCAAATCATCATCATCGTCTTCCTCATGATGACGTCTTGCAGCTTCTGCAGCTTTCTGTCGTGCCAAAACCAACTTCTTCATCTCCGCTGCCTTCTTCTTATTCTCCAATTCCGTCGAATGCTTTGTTATCTCGTTTATAGAAGGCATCTCCTCGTCGTCATCGTCGTGTATCCCGAATAACGAAAGCTGTTTCGCAGGTGGAGCAGAGGGAGGATCAGATAAAGGTGTTCGGGTTTCAGGAGTAGATCGACGTGTTGAAGTGGATTTGGTGAGTCCCGGAGTTAGAGTTGCAGATGGACGAAGGGGAGATGAATTTGCAATTTCGGACAAGGTTGATGAATCTTCACGTTTGAGTGGAGCGTGAGCGTTGGTGAATGAGTGACCAGGTGATGAGGATATGGGATCGGAGGAAATGAGACCGCCTTTCTTGCCGGATGCATATTGACTTGCTCTATGGAGGTATTAAGAATCAGAAACATGAAGCCATAAAACACGTAAAGGGTGCAGTCTGACATTTTTGCGACAATGGATCCCACAGACAGACGGGGCGCCTCTTCTCGAGGAACTTCAATGCATTGAGCTAGAAAGACAAAACGTCAGGATCGCTCTTGAATAATTGTACCTGTCGCTCGCTTACCTGCCAGCAACGCCGTCTGCTCCTTCCTAGTCTCGCGCAATTCCTTCTTTGTGGGAGGACGGATTTTGCCAGCTTTGGTTTTGTCCTTGTTGCGAGACTTGGCGCCCCTGGACTTTGAACGAGATGAGGAAGAAGCATCGGAAACTGGATCCTGCTCTGCATTATTTCCGCTAGAAGAGCGTGGGGACGACTTTCGCTTAAGAGGAGAGTCATCATCGAACAGCTGTTCAAGGGCTGGACGTGAGGATGATGGTCGAGAAGGGGTTGTTTGTCGCTGAGCGGGAGATGATTTTCGCGATGAGTTTCCCTCGTTCTCTGAGTCCGAATCTACGATTGCGCGCCTCTTGATAGGACGATGAACTGAACGTTGTTTGACAGGTGAAGGAGATTTGGGAGATTGATCATCATCAGATTCGGCTTCGGAGGCTGATTCAAGGGTCGTGACGGAACGTCGTGGCTTTGATAGATTTGTTTTCAACGTTGCACGTGGCGATGAAAAGGGGTCAGATTCTGTGGGTAAAGTCGAGAGCGAAGATGATTTTTGGAGTGGAGCGTGTTCTGTGAATGACCGAGGAAATGAGAGATGATGTCAGAACGGGCGGGATGAGATTTTGTTGTTGTTTTTGTGAATTTGACTGACCTTGAACTGCTGCCGATGGTTGCCGAGTATCCTCCTCTTCATCATATTGCTTATCAATCTCCTCCAAATCCTTCCTGAAACTAAAGACAAACTTGCTGTTGCCCTCATCGTCTGACTCGTCATCGTCCTTGTCACTGTCCGGTGGTGTCACCTGCTGATCAAAACGCGTCGAAGTAGTGCTTGTGTCAATAACAATTGACGCGTCAGGAGTTGGAAGAGGTTCTTCAGCGAGTTTCCTTCTTCCATAAGTAATTGCGTTTGACGATCGTCTGATGAAAGAAGGTTGTTGAGACGCGGACTGAGGTTTCGTTGTTGTTATTGTCGGTGGAGAAGGAGAGGATGGACGAGAAGAATGAAAGGGAGAAGTGTCCATCATCGCTTGTCTTCTGATAGATTCATGAGTCGTCGAATCTGGAACAATCTCTGTCGACGACATGAGATAGAATGTGAATCAAAGGGTAAAGAGACAACAACTAAAAACATCTTTTGTTATTCCACTAATCGGACTTGCTCCTTTATCTCCGTAAAATCACAACAACTCTTTTTTGGTTCACGCGTCTGGTCACGTTTAATCACACATATGGAAAGGAAACAAGAAGATGATATCAAAATACAAAAATACAACTGTAAACTAATTCCTATCCTTGAGCGATCCCAAGAATGCTGCCTTCTCATCAAATGTCTGGAATGCACCGTGTCCGAATTTGGATGCAGTATCGATAAACTTGAGGTCGATCTTCTCCAGATCCTTTCTGCTTGTGTGGACCGTGAGGGACTTGCGGATGGTGACTACTCGCTTCTTTGTACCAGGGATAGATCCCTTGAGCATTAAGAAGTCGTTCTTGACGATGCCATAGTGAGGGAATCCTCCCATTGGTGTGATCTGCTTCTTGGTTACATCAGCTTCAGTAGCAGCGTTGGATGGATCGCCACCGCTTCCTATACGATAGACCTTCTTGTTCAACTCTGTACGATGATGGTATCCGTCTGTGTAAAAAAAAATGTGAGTCCGATGGTGGATTGGCCAGCCACCCCAACTCACTTTGACCCGCGCGACCGACAGAGAACATGACCTTGGAAGGATGCCATGCTCCAATACAAGCAACCTTCCTCAATCCCTTGTGTGTCTTTCTCGGCAACCTCTTCGTACCCCATCGGTGCGTAACACCCTCAAATCCATGTCCCTTCGTCACAGCAATAACATCCACACACTCATCTTGCTCAAACACATCCTTAACCTCCACAGTCTTTTCAAACAATCCATACGCATAATCAACCTTCTCCGAGACACTTCCACCGTTAACTTGAATTTCCATCAAGTGAGCTTTCTTCTGCTTCAATCCAGTCTGTCGGATCTGAGTATGAGCCAATACTCGCACAACGGTGCAGTATTTACGAATCCTCTCCAATTCACGAGTCAACGACTTTCCGTTATCTTCAGCATGCTTCTTGGCATATCGTGTGAACGCCTTCTTCTTCGATCGGTACCAGTTCTTGTAGAATCGTCGTTTAACTTCTTCTCCCAAATGATTGGCCCAAATCGTAGTAAGAGTACGAAGACCACGAGGAGTCTCGACGTATCCAACTACACCGACGACAACTAATGGTGGTGTTTCGATAATGGTAACCGCTTCGACGACTTCCCTCTTGTGCATCTCTGTTGAATATAGGGTAAGGGACGCTTAGAAGCGGAAGGATGTGCAGCCCAAGATCACTTACTTGAACCGGGACGATCAAGATCACGAACAATATGTGTCATACCGGCCTTGTATCCCATCAAAGCAGTCAAATGCACTGGTTTCTTGGGATCATCCTAAAGTAGATGTGATGTAAGGGAGCAATTTGCCTATTGGAACTGCACAATCTTACACACCTTGGGGAACGACTTGACTTTTCCACGATGTCTTGCTGACCTCTTTCGGGGCAAGAACCCAAGGGAGCCATGTCGAGGAGCTTCGTACTATTAAAAAATAATCAGTCGAAATTTCCTTGTCTTTGGTGATCAATTGTTACCTTTCGGTGACTAGACGAGAGAATGTCAATCTATATTGCAGTCGAACTGGGACCAAAAATTGACTGACCTCATTGTATCGAGTACTTTTTGAGGATTAGGGAGTGAGGACGATGACCTCTGACCAGTATCCTTTGGTCCACGGATGAGATTGGAATTCAGCCACTGTACAGTTCAGGAACGTTACATCCCCGCTCCGATGTCACGTGTTTCACTTCACTAAGATATCGTTATGGCGGAAAAGGCATCGATAATAATTAATAAAAGTACGATAAAGGTGCTACAAGAAGAAACGGAGAAACGTTACAAAGCTCTACTTTCAGTCACGGAATTTCGTCTCCGCCTTTCACTCCTTCCCTCCGCTGCCACTTCACCTTCTTCCAATTCGCGGCTCTTTGACCTTTCTTTTCTTCTACCATCCATAGAATCAAGAGAAAATCTGACTCTTTTCTCCTGCTTTCTCTCCTCCTTGTCCTTGACTTTCTCCTTCGCTTCCGACTCCTCGCGAGATCTCTTCCTGAGCGATGAACCTTCTGCTGAAGACGAGGTACGGTTGGTGACGGGAGATTCCCTCGAGCGCGTACCAGAAGAAGCTCCACTACTCCGCCTATGACTATCAGAAGCATCCTTGGACCTATCCGTAGAGGGGGATTTTTCCCGTCTCCGTTTGGTAACTTCCTCCCGAACCTTCGAGCTCCCTCGATCATGTATATAAAATACACCCCTACTCGAATCATAGTTCGGCTTCTTGATAAACCTAGCCACCTCACGATCCGTTCTTTTGTGATGTACAAGAGGCTTGACGTCCCGATCTTGATCGCGAATGGCCACGACAGATTGAAACATGTCGTTCTGAGAAGGTAATGGAGGTCGAGTTGAGCGGGATGCCGGAGGAGTTCGTTTTCTTGATGAATGAGATATGATATCGGAAGAAGAAGGTTTCGAAGTGGAAGGTAAAATCGTATGAGTGGTAGTTTCATTGCTCTTCTCAGTCTGGGGTTCTTGTTTCAAAGATGCTGATATCGAGTCGTGCTATGAAGTTTAAACGGTGGGGGGTTACTGCAAGCGCGAATGTCAGCCACCGTAACCACTCACTGCTTCACACGTAACATTCACTTTGGAACCCCTAAGCTCTTTACCATTCAACTCCTTCGCTGCCATTGCTGCATCCTCTTTGGACGTAAATTCGATAATCCTAA